>JBBPMX010000320.1:0-15499 GCA_038090515.1 Pulveroboletus cf. viridisquamosus | reverse complement strand
TGTAGGGGCAAGGGCTTGACTGGCAAGGATGAACGTTCACATGACTTGGGCCTAGACCTACATATGACATCATGCCTCATGGCTATCACCCTCTTTTAATCTCTATCCACTTTCACAGAACCCTCTCACACTTGTGAGATATCACATCCCAATATAGTACTAGTTCACACCTTATCTATACATGCATGTAACATATGGCATGGTCCATGCACACTAGCTACACATATATAAAGGGTGTGTCCATCACTGGTATTCCCAGCTTTGGCCACTTATGTCTTAGGTTAAAACCTTGACCGATAAGTGCTCTTCACGGCTTTTTCTTTTGTTGTGAGATCTTATTTGGGTGTTTCGCCTCCAGTATAACAGAATATCACTTATTACCCTAGGGGTAGAAATTTTCTTGAGGATCAATTAGGTTATGCAATCTTGTGGTTTCATGTGAAAATCCTTATCCAAGTGATTGATGAGAAGAACTTTTATCTCCCCCCTGTGTAGGACTTATATGATATCTGATTATGTAAGCATCGGACTCTAGTAGGATTGGTTTTTGTGTGCTACACCTCAGTAACTGTCTATCACAGTCTACTGAGACCTACTGCATACTATACCCTGTAGTCAGCATCAATTATGCCAGCTCTGACAGCTATTGAGACCTTAACTGCTAAGCCTGAGCACCAAGCCCTGCTGAGCATACCAAAATTTACTGTATACAACGCGGGCATGTATATTTGCCCGTCACAAACGTCATCTTCTCCGCAAAACAACATGGATGCGCATTTGCGCGAATATGAACCACATACAAAATAATACATAGAGTCGATACAAGTGCCATTTCCCTCAAATCAACACATGTGTTGATTTGAGGGAAATGGCACTTGTGTTGATCTTGTTCATCTCACACACATCTCATTGAAGACAAGTGCGAGTATCCAGCTCTTATAAGAGAAGGTAGAACACGTGTTTTACACGTGTAAGGATGCAATCAGCATGTTGGGAAACAAAATTAATGCCAACGTTGGCTTTTCTCAGACACAACGAATTTTCGTATGAGAAGATCCTTTTATACAAAACATAGAAGACATGTCTGGTCGCACAGGGACATTCAGGGAGCGTCTGGCATATATGGATCCATATTATGAGTACCCAATCGGTATGCATCAGAATTCAGATGACGGAAATGATATTCATTGACATGGTTCAGAGTCATCAGACACAGAAACAGACACAGAATATGGATTGGAAGACTATGGAGACGTGACCAATCAATCTAGCAAAGCGCAGATGTCATCCCCAATAGAGGCAAATGGGGACGCAAAAACGATAGAGGACAGAGGGCAGGTAACTCAGAATACGGGAAAGGTGAGCAGACGGGATGAGAACTTAAAAAGATGGTATTGAAAATTTGAAACAGGAGAAAGTATCTTCGCATTCACAGATCCACGAGCTGCAGAGGCAGCTAAGAGAAATGGAGGCGAACCAAAGAGAACATGAGCGGATGTCATTGGTAAGGGAAACAGTGACAGTGTGCAAAATATTGTCGACAGAGCTGTTATGCGGCATGTGAGCATATAGTCAAATATGAGACGGATAGCAGCACTAATAGACAGCAGCTGCCAGGAACCACTGTGAGTGGACATTGCCTTTGGGACATATTATTTGACAAGGTAACATTACAAAATATTTCAATAGGGTTCGGACCGTAGCTATGAAGTGCAAAGATCGACACCGTTTCTGTGGAGGATGTATCGTCCAATCATGGGCGATTTATCACCGTAACCCGGAACATCCGCTATTGTCAGCTCCAATGTACCCATGCCCGGCATGCCGTGGAGGGGATCCATCAACAGCATTCATAATGACGCGTACTGCAGAGACAATGCCATTCGTTGACGATCTCGCCCATGATCGACTAGTGGACACTATGGTTGCGAAGGTGGTGGCTGGGGTGAGCAAGCTTGGAGATGCGCTGAGGACACTAGAGGAACATGATGAAAACATGCTAGTTGGATGGAAACCGGATGGAGAAAATATGAGGCAGCGAAAGATGATGATCGAGTGAGTGGTATGATTGTGTTGGAGAATTCAATATATTTAATGCTCACCAATGCTATATAGGCTTCATGGCGAGTTACTGATACGGTTCCAGCGATGCTGGACCGAGATGGACATTTCTGCTGTGCGTGAGAGATTGGGATGGCTAATACTGGATAGCAATGCACCAGTGCCAAGACTCCGAGAGTCACCTCCTAGGCTGTTTCCACAAGTGGTGCAGACAAGATCTCAAGGTCAGGCGCGGCGCATGCCACAACAATTACCACTGTTCATTGAGTTGACTGACTCAGAAGAGGATGAACATGTACAAGAGGAGGAGGAGAGAAGGGAGGAATCCCAATCACAAGGACGTCCACGTCCACGTCCACGTCCACGTCCACGAATTATTCAGAGACAACATGACAACGATGTGATTGATCTTACTTAGCACAAGATGTATTGCAATTGACGTAGACAACACAGTCGTGGTCCAACATGCTCCTCTCTCTCGACATCATATAGATTCCTTGTGTGCGTTCCGTTGAGATGTCGTCAAACAAGCAATCCACACACGCCTTTGGGTCCTATTTATCCGCTGGATACCACATCTGCCAAACACCGGCCATCCCAGCAGTGCTGATGCATTCCCGCATGGACATGGGTGCAAACAAGGACTATTAGTGTCTGCCCCGGTAGACTCGTCCCAAATGGAGCTTGGACACAAGGTGGACGCGATCATACATGGCCCAGGTGGGGTCCATCGGTGGTTCATCTCCGTCAACTCTGGAGTCGGGTTCAGCAAACTCATCATCCATCATGAGCGACATCCCAATCCAGCATATTTGTATCTGCACCGAGGGAGAAGCAATATATTATTATTTATGATGATTCAGAGGATTTGTGGGGTCATGGAAAATGGCGTCAAAAGGGTGCGCTCTCGAGCGCCATACCGTTGATATCACGGAACACCCAATTTGACATAGAAGACCGGTGAACCCTGGCAATCACTTCAGTCGGAAATGAATGCTAGAAACGAAAAAGAAATGTACGAGTTCGTCACGATACATGTAGTCCGCCGCACACGTGATGCCCACATTGTTCCTCTGCTTTGCTAGATAATAAGTTTGAGGATGTCCACACAGGGTAAAGTGTCGTTCATGAAGACGACGAAGACGATCGTATCAAAATATCCGTTGTGTGAGTCTCTGAGCTCGTAAAGCGTTGAACGCTTGGTTGCGAACCTCGGCAAAGTATTCAATGCGATGGTTAACTGCCTCCCTTGTCCTCGTTAACGTCTGAATTGTCACCCTCAGGCCGAGGCTCCTTGTCAGCGCATCGAAAATCCGAAGGAGTACCTTGGTCTAGTCCGCTGATCTGTTTTCATATGTATATACGTTCACGTTGTAGTATCCTAGTATTATTGCCGAGACCCGAAAGAGTGTTACGAATAGATAGATCTGGGATGATACTGAATGAGTTATACAGATATTGATGGCGAAGAAATAGAAATACTCGTGCTTTTTTGTTGGGGTAAGGTGAACACGCTGGGAGTCACCGAGGCCACCAAACTCGAACGAGGACAACCAAGGCGTTTGTGACACGGGGCTAAAGCTTACAGGAGAATATTGTAGCGTTCTCGAGCCTGTTGGAGGCTGGGAGTAGTGCGTGCATTCCGCCGCCGTGTGGTGAGGTGAAAGTGTGGAAAGAAGTTCGAGTACCGTTCCACTAAGCGTTTAGTTCGGAGTCAGCGTTCAGTCAGAATCCATGCTGAACCGAACGAAACCAAACTTTCCCATCATTAAATTGTTCTGAATTCTTTCATGATGTTCAGGAGAAAAGACGCGCGTACGTCAGAGGTTGAAGCTAGGTCCAACAGACTTCAGCGACGGGTCGTATGCCAGATGATGCTAATTGTTTAATACATTATTGTTGACCTCGACTGACCCACTGTATATGTCAAAGGGTGACCGGTGAAGCTTGAAGGCCAGAGAAATGATCATAGAGCGTTAATGAGCGCGTGTGGAATGTAATACATAGTACAATATCGGCATGCTCATACTCTGCGTCGACGATGTCCTCCAGAAGGCATATCCAGCTCGGAGATCGTCACAATGTCATCGCTGCCAGGTTCGGGAGATTGGCGTCGCTTGCCCAACGAACTGGATGACGCTCTTGCATGCAAATCTGGGCGCGATTGAGACGTACTGTTGATCCTCACCCATTGATTGATAAGAAGCTTGTCTGCAGTCGCATTGCCGACAAGGTAGGCAATGGCGTTGTATCCGCCATATTGCTTTCCCGACTGAAGCCTCATTTTCACCTCAGACCATCTTTCCCGCAGTTGGGCATCAGTTCTCAATACGAAGTCTCGTTTCCATTGAGCCGAACCAAACACCCTTCCCGATTGTGCTTCCGCCAATCCAAATCTTAAGAACGTGTTCAGGGCAGAGATGCCCTTCTGTGCTGAGAAAGAAAGGGTTCTGAGGTTCTGCTCGTCGCGCAAAGTGTGTGTGGTACGCACTGTGTTTCCTGAGGAACATTTCCACATCCTTCTTGACCGAGTTTGTCGCTGTACGCGAATACACCTGTTGAAGTGGTGCTGACAGCGGAGATCTTTCGTCCCCTAAGGCGATGATGAATGTCGTGACCATGGTGACGAACGGACAGGGATCGGTGGTTCCCTTTCTGGCACGTCCGGTCCAAGGCATTGTTTTCGCATACTCGGTTATCTGGCGTGACGTGAGACCATTGGTGTCATTGAAAGATGTTGGTGGGAAGACGTCTGGCAGGAGCCCCGCAAACACGCACGAGATGAAGAGGGCCAATGCATGCAATGGTCTCGTCGACGGCGAATAGTGATCTGCAACCCAGTTGTATATCGTTGTAAGGAATTGATCCCCTTGGGATATGGATGCATTGGCGATGTTGAACTCTACTGGCAGCGAGTCCTTGTGCAAGTACTGGTAGTATTCAATCAGTTTCGCTTGACACACAGACCACCTAGCACGACGATCCTTGAGCTGTACTGATTCGGAGCATCTCGAAGCGATGATGTCTCGAGATTCTTGCGCGGTCAGCATTGTTGATCCTGGGTGAATCCTGGGTGGTTCTGCCTGCCCCAGGGACAGCCAGACGTTGTGGACGATGATCTTGCTTGGCATGCCACGGGCGCCGGGTAAAGGATCCTCGGACCATGGGACATGGTTGATGCGCAGTGATTGTGAGACGTGAGTGACAGCATATTCAATAAAGTCGCGGATCTGGCTCGCTGTCATTCCTCGGAGCCGGCACGTCTTGGTGAGCTCATGGATGGCGATGGACAGCGTTCTCTGAAATACCCCATTCTGAATGAAAGGCGGTGCACGGGGTTTGTTGACGCCATCAACGAGCTTCTTGACGAAGAAAGAGAGAGGTTCACCATTGCCGCGAGCAGGCATGAGCTTCATGTTCACTGTCCCATCCGGGGCACGAGGACTGATCGCTCTGAGGAGATACGGGTGTGTCGGTTCGTCATATGCGAGGGGGTAGGGTTCCCTCAACCATGCGTCCAGTTTCTTCTCTCGCTCCTGAGCAGCCAGTTGTGTGTCAAGACGATTGCTTTGAAGCAGTGGTCGTATCTCTTCGCGTATGGCGTTGGACACAAGTTGCTTCACCTCTTTGAGGTACAGCTTGAATACAACGTCGACGACATGACATGCCACACGAAGGTGGTCATCAAGCAGGGTCAAGAACGAAGTAGGGGGCACATGCCGCAGAGAGTGTTGTATGGTCAAGCGTGCTTGTGAGGTCTGCAGCAGGGAGAGAATGGCATGTCAGACTGGCGCTAGAAGTAGTAGGCGAGACCGGAGAGGTATTCAAGTCCCAACTATATTTGAAATCGGGACTCACGTCAGCATGAGCTACGTTGTAGGTTAGTTCCTGACATTTTCTCGAGCACATAATGGGTGAAAGAGTGCCAGTGACCAATGGCCATTCGCTTGAGGAGACGACGACCATCGACTGAGAGACGTGATTAAAGGACATGAACGACTTGCTGATGACGGGAAAACCATCCGAGATGATACCAAGAGAGATGAACGGTCGACTCATTGCACGATGGGACAACACCTTTGCTGAACCAGTGTGGGCGTAGTTCAAAGCGCGTTCAAGCATCGCCATGAACTCGATGTCATATGGTGAGATCTCGTTGGAGTTGGTTATGTCGGGAAGGCGTTCGTTCCACATCATCTCGATGAGTGACGTGATTGGATATGTTGTCCAAGTGCATAAATTAGGAATGATCTAAGATGCAGGAGGGGTTGGATGCGACATAGAACGACATGGGCTGAATAGACAATCACCTCTGGAACGAATGGTTGCAGACAGTGCAGAATCGGTTGTATGACACGGGGATGGGTCAGAAATTTGCACAAGGTGGAAATGACGTTGTCGTATATCGCACTTCAGTTCATGAATCACACAGTTCGCGAGGGCAGAGGAGAGTTGACATCGAGCACCAAACATGAAAGTCAGTCACATCATCTACTAGGAAGAGGGGAAAGAGCGTAATCAAACAAAAAAATTTGGGCTCACCCTCCAGCACGATGCTCCGGTCGCAGCCTATGAAGGTCGATAGAGAATGTCTGTTCGAGACGTGTGGCCTGAGGTTGATCATCACCTGCCATGGCAAACACGTGGCGCTGGTGTGGAAGACCCCCATCAACACAGAGGGATCGACGACGCTCAAAGATACGTTTGTGAGGGGCTGTCATGGCTGTAGTGCCAGCGAGTACTGATGTGAGGAGACCAAGTTGGACATAATGGAAACGGGCGACATTGCGGACGCGATGAGAGATCGCATTGTAAATTTGAGCATGAGTGCCGTACAATACAGGAGCACCTCGAGGGGCGAGAGGGTCGTCACGATCGGCATCATCATCAAGGAGAGGTGCGAGCATGGCATTGATGCGATCAATGACCCAATCGTACGAAGCGACCGTTCGGCGCGCTTGAACGTGGCCATAATTCTTCGTGAAGCCGATGGGATAGGCGTTGAACGTGCAGTGACCATTGTCATCGGGAGGGAAGATGTCGTCAAGTTTGCGAAGGTCGGCGAGGGCGCCAGAATCAACACCCTGCTCAGGAACTCGGCGTCTGATCTTGAAGCCGTCTAGATCATATAGGATTGCGTCGTCCGGGATTGGGTCTTGGGCTTCTCTTCCTGCTGCGAGGTCGCGCCTACGGAGTTCGACCCTGAGAGGGTCGTCGTCGGGGAGATCGAAGATTCTACCGTAACTATTGAACAGCTGAGCTGGGTTCAGGGAATACCAACGTTGCACTTGTTTGAAGCTACGGGTGTCATGGAGGAACGTCAATCAAACGCTGAGCGATGAGTCTGGACCCTGAGACGAGACTCACAGCAAGTGATGCGCAATGGAGAAGGACATGAGGCGTATGTGACTCAGATCGCGGTCGTTGTTCCACATCTGGCGCTCTTGGTCGAAATTTCTGCCTTGCAAGTCGTAAATGGGTTGGTTTTGGCCATAGCGCATGGTAAGGGTGACGGGGACATTGTCAGTCAGGAAGGCGTCGCGCTTCCAAGACCTCGGAGCATCTCTGACCCACTGGGGCCATGACGTGGTGATTTCGTGATGCAGGGCACGGGCATCTTGGAGGCGAAGCTCCAGGACTCGGTTTCGCTCGTTAAGTCTGCCACTGTGGGGGAGGCGCCATGTCAGTGATGTCGGTGGGGGGAGATTCCAATGGAGAGGAGTGCACGACGGCTCGACTCACAGGATGTCAGTGGAGTTCCGGACGTTGGTGAAGGATGGGGGTTCTGGATAGGACGTCCTGCAGTAGACGTCCTGAAATCGGAGACGAGCGAGGAGGTGAGCGATGAAGAGGACGAGCATGTATGCATGGTCAGAAGAGAGGGTGGAGGAGCGGGCACCAGGAAGGATAGTCATATCGGGGATACCGTCAGGATGATTTACGAGGGAGTTGGGGACCATAGCAAGCCATACTTCGTCTTGACCAATGTAGCCTATGTGCATCATGCGTCCAGCGGTGGAGAAGGGAAGGGATGCAAGGGAGTCGGGCCAGATCTTGAACATCTTGGCGAAGGTAAGGGAGAAATGCCAGCGGTGGTCCACGAGACGATGACCGGGTGGTAGTATGGCATCAATACCGATCCTGTCGCCAAGGATGAGGAGGAAGTCGAGGTAGTGTCTCTGCACGAAGGGAACGACATCTTCTTCAGAGGCATCAAGCATGAAACGATCGTCAATGGCGAGCTGTGTACGCGAGGAGAGGTAATGGATGGCGGCAGTTGAGCGTTGTGCGCGATGGTGCAAGCGGAGGATGGAGAGGGGGACTAGTCTGACGGGGGAGTTATTGAACTGGGCAGCATAGTCCCTGTTCGACCTCGCAAAGATATCACGCTGAATGGCATCGAGGACATCTGCCTGATCAACTGGATCATTGATGCGGTGGTGGTCAGGTATGCTAGCAATGTCGAACGGGGCATCCTGGTCCTGATGTGCAAGGTCGACAATGGTATCTATGGGTGGAGGGGAGATATTGCGTGCACGCTCTCCATCGCTGATGATAATGACAGCGTCTTCATCTGTGTCTGTATGATCTATGCTGTGTGGTGTCGGATGAGCATGAGCATGAATGTATATAATAATATAAACGTGGAGAAGATAGCTCACTCGATTTGGACTGGATCATCCTGTGGAACTATGCGTCTGTTGTGGGACATGACCCACGACGAGCGAATGAGAGAAGGGGAGACGTGGGCAACTTGAAGGGAGGGGGAGGAAGTTATTGCTAAGAAGGCGAAATGAACGGCACTTTTGAAGCTGAGGGAGGGTGCACTAATGTATAAGATGTCGTGAGCTGTGACTCACCAACCTTGCAGCACGATGAATGAGGTAACGAGGACAGGCGATGCGAGATACGGTCGTGCATGCACTGGGGATCCGAGATAGTGAGACATTACCCCAATTCGCCAGTCACCGGTTCACCGGTCGCCTTGGAAAGACCTGGTATATGCCCCCAGCGCAATGTCGTATGGTAGTGGTTCCGATCGCGGTCGAGATCAGATATTCAATCGTCAACATGAGTAGGAGCAATAACAACGTAAGTCCAGGTAAAAAAAAAAAATTAAAAAAGAAAAGAAAAGCACATGGATGAATATACGGCCATGGGGGAGATACACACACGACGAAAGAGGAGATAGTGCAACATTGGCACGGACCGCTGTCCGAGACACTCAAGCGAAACTGAAAAGTTGTGAGCCCATGACAGAATGGAGCTCGCTATCGACGTCCTCCCCCTCCCCCTCTCCCTCGTCGTTCGTGTCATCGTGGTTCTCGATGGAATCCTCAATGTCCTGATGAATGGGAGTGGGGGCTATGGAACGTTCTCCCTGACGAGAACGTTTTTGGAGACGGGGGCGACGCTCGGCTGTAACGAAAACGTGGATCAGAAGTATGTAATGAGGAGAGAAATGTGCACGCACGACTCTTCACCCCACCTCCAGAGGACATAGACCCGGATGGACCCCTCTTTGCGGTGCGTGATCGCTGTTGAACAGAACTTGAGGAAGAGGAGGCGGTTGGATGAGCTGGGTCCTTCCGCCTTGTAGATCCAGCGACGCGAGTGTTTGTGGTGTCTGTGTGGTGATAAGAACATGGTGAAAGCGGTTGAGAAGAGAAGTTCGAGAACACACCTCTAGGACGAGATGCGGTGACATCCGTGTGGATCTTCTGACTGGAGTTCTTTTCTACCAGTCCTATTGGAAGATGAGAACAAATCGAGCAGGCGTATGGACCTACGTACTTCCAACGTCTTGAGACAACAACTGCTGTATGTTGGCTGTGGTCACAACAAGGGTAAGCATAATGTCACTTATCTTCGTGGGATTCCACAAATTGACATCGACGTCTATTTGCGGAAAAAGTGCATCGGTCGAAGAGGACTCACTTGCAGGGCTAGTGATTTGTACGTCTGACGCATCCATGGGGGGAGACGACATCCTTACGTCGCCGTCACTTCCACCAGAAGGAATACCAGCGTCGAGCGTTCTATCATTCTGGGAGATCGGATTGCCAAGATCGTCATGGCCATGGTCTCGATGCGTCTGAGATCCATATCGTGCGCGTATAAAATTGGTCAACTCACCGAAGCGAGCTTGTGTGCGGCGAGCCCGCCGTTTGGCTTCGCGATCCTCGCGTCTCTCCTTTTCCTCCTGGTCTGTGAAAATAAAGACGTTCGTGTCTTGCGTCTCGGTCGTCTTGTGTTGAGTCTCGGTCGATGTACCGCGATAAGTGAACGTGTGTCTCTCGTGCTCAGGAATGCCATCCTTGTACATCGCATCATGTGCAATTCCAGGAACGCGATGAGCATAAGCATTTCTAGAAAGAATCTGTATGTGGGGCGAGGATCAATTGACTGACTATGAATGAGAACGAGCGAAACACACCTCCACGAGCTGCTCGAGTGCCTCTTGCACTTTCGGGTGAATGGGCGGTTTCGATGACGGCGTGAGATCAGGATTGTGATCTGACCATGCACACTCGCTCCTCTGCACAGCTTTGATGACGCGTTGGATGGACATGACTTGACGCTTCTTCCGACCAAGTGTGACGTCGCGTTCCTGTTCTTCCCTGATGTCGAAGTCGATGTCCGCTGAGATGTGGGAATCGAACGTGATACCGTCCGGCCACGGCAGTGTCCGCACGGCCTCGATTGTCTTCCTCTGCGAAGCAGGATGGGGAATGAGCCGGAGTCCAGGAGACTGATTTCCAGCGCCTTCTGCGAACGTCATGTGGGCACATCGCTCCAGGATGCCACGAACGTGTGCTGCCGCATTGTAAGTGTCGTCAAGGAGATCCTCACGATACGACGCAATTGCACAATGTTCCATGATTGCGATTGCGATCATAGTGCTTCTGGCACGAGCTTCAGAGTTAGACGAGTATTGATGCCAGTCGAGTGTGTGCGCGTTGAGGATGTCGCGCACACGAACAGAATATGTGGTGGGTATGAGAACTGGCTTGCGCCACGGACCGAGCCAGCTTGATCGAATGGTGGGTGTGTCAGATCGAATATTCTTCACATAGGTCTTCATTGATGCATCTATTGCGTGGAGCTCCTTGTTGAGGATGTCTCTGCGCGGGTCGTCCTTCGTGCTCTCAAGCATGTCCTGATCATTTTCCTCATCCTCGACATCCTCCTCGAGCGCTCTGTCATCCTCCTCATCCGTGTTCTCTCTTTCTGCAGCCCTCGCTTTTCCAACGCGCTTTGTATGTGCACTCGCTCTTGTCGCGGCGCGCGCGGCACCACTGCTGGACTCATCCCTGCCTAACTTGAAGAATGCGATCAATGCGCTGACCGTTGAAAAGCGTCTTGGTTGCTCGATGATCTCGAGTTGCGACTCCATACGTAGGAGAGCGGAATACAGAGTAAAGAGGGAGTTGACGAACTATGATAGCAAGCCATTCCATATTAAAAATGACGAACTCAAGAAGAGAATGCTTACGAATCCATGTGCAAGGTCCATCTTCTCCCATTCGATGGTACGACTGGCTGCGATGCATCGGAACATCTCTGCTGTTTCAGAGCCGATGTTCCACTGTGTCTTCAGCATTTTCTTGACGCGCACGAATGGATTGAACCAAGAGGAGATCTAGCCGCAGTATGTGAGCAAGACGTGCGGTCAACGAGTGAGTTGTTTTCAACGACAGCGTCGATTTGCGGAAGACGAGACGCACCTCAAGCAAGCTTTTCTCAACACGTCTCAATTCTGAAGAGAGAGGCGTCCAAACGGACGCTGACATGAATGGAAACATGATCAGGTCGTGTGTGTATTTTCCACGTTTGAGAACTAGCGTCACTTTGGCAACACAAGAGTCCAATGCAGACGTAACGTCTGGTGTGCACGAGTTGACACGTCCAAGTGACTTCATCTGGTTGACGTGGTCCTTTATGGCATCGATCACATCGCGCACATAGTCCTTGTAAGCTTTGATCCATTCGCCATCGTTGCGATCACCAAAGTTAGCCATGCCACACACAGGCAGAATGTCCTTCACAAACACTTTGTCGATCCGCGACCTGAGATCGTCGGTGATCGCATCCTGCGCGGGAGATGCAGATTTCAGTGACTGCATTATCTGATTCAGGCGCGCTGTCGCCCTCTTGTCCTCACGATGATTACTGTTGGTTTCCAATAACTTCTCGACCTCTTCCAGAGACAGCTCAACCGTGTTGAAACACATTTGAAGACGGTCCTCAAGCTTTATCACGACGTAAGCGAGAAGCTGCATGCCACCATTCATGAGAAACAAGACGGAGAGCGAACAACGACACAACTCACCCCCCCGCGAATGGAAAATAGATCCTTCTCGAGGTTCTTCAGTTTGAAGAACGGCGCATGTTGATAGTGCCCCTTTCCGGGAGGGAGAAGCAACTTCGTAAATAGGTCCCATGTATAATCGAAGCGCAGTATGTTTGCCTGCCGCCACAGCTGATTCGTCGTGCGCGTCGACGACGGGACTTCTATCGTCCTCCACGAACCTTGCGGCGTAGATGTGGCGTGCGCAACGAACTGCTGCACGAGGCCTTCTTCTGCACCCTCTGTATATACATGCTTGCGTGCGTTTTGAGACAGTTGTATGCCGAGATCCGATGTCGAATTGCTCTTGATCACGTCTGCAAAGGACACATCGCCTGTCGTCAGCGACTCGATTTGGATTTGTTCATGAACTCACCGATGTCATATATAGCCACAGCCCACAGTCCTTCATTCGCGAGAAGTGTTTCAGCATATTCGAATCGTGCCTTTGCTGCGTCGAGCTCCCTCTTCTGGGATGTGTCTAGTGCGTTGTCTAGGCGATTCAACTCGTTTACTGTCCTCTTCGCCTCATCACGGATGCTCTTCTTGTTCTTGATCCACGACCGCAACGCCTCCCGACGGTGGCGACCTCCCGCAACAAGGATGGGTTGCGTCTTTGTCAAGTCGCCAACCTCACCGCTGGCTGTGTCTTCAGGATCGAACGTGAACGACAACACAGGAAGGTTGGACCCATCGTCATCCACCTTGCGCGTTCCAGAGAGGATGTAGGTGTTGTCGACAAGGTGAGCACGGCTCACGACGATGGGGATGGCGTTTGTGAGAGTGAATCTGTACAGGCCTAGACTTTGAAATGACTCGAACAGACGCACTGCTTCGCCTTGTTTGAGCACACGTTGGTTCCAACGCCCAAATTCCAAATTCCTATCAATGATCTCCATCTTCGCGTGACCGATGAGCGCCTTCGAAAGGCGTGTCTCGACCTCCTGGGCCTTGCACGCCATCCCGTCCAGCTGCGACTCTGTACCGGTGGACAATTCATTTCCTGCTTTTTTTCGAGTTGATCTCGCGCGAGGTGGCATCGTTTAATATTTTTCGGTGGTATGATGTAGATGATAGTGAGAGATGATTCAGACGGAGACAAAGAGAACTGCCCTTTAAAATTCCGTCCAAATTGTCCGAATGCGTATTGCTTGACGTGACCGACACGGTGTTGCTCGCTACGTACCAATACTCACGTAATAATATATTCTTCCTTGTCATTTCTAGTTCACACGTGTTTATTGGCACTATATTGGGAATCCTCCAAGTTCGCTTTCCCGCAAACCGACAACGTTGTAGATTTGCCACTGTGGTTTCACACGTATAATGGCCACTTTTACAAGGATTATCTGTAAAATACATATACATATACATGTTATAGTAAAACATTTATTGCACTACAGAAACGTAGGGTGGTGACTGTGACGCTGACGGAGGTAATGACGACCGGGAAGTGATCAAATGTTTCTGAAGATTCACAAAGTCTGCGTAGCGCGCCGTAGGGTAATATCTGCGCAGCAAGTCCATTCTCTCCTTCCCGTTCCTGTAATAAATGCCCAGCCGTGAATGTCAGTTCATCGACATGACCCGAACAAACCCTTCGAATTCACCTTAGCTTCATTGCGTGCACGTCCATCATTCCAGGACCGCCCCCACCGTACCAGCTCGTCAGTCGTTCCACCTCGTTCCGCTCCTCGCCGCCTTGCACGTCCCTACGCAGCTCCCACAGCAGGTCACGCAAACGCCCCAACTCGTATTCGATCACATCGTGATACCGTGTTGCCTCTGTGATCGGCATCCACTCCAATGGTCGTGACACATTCGGATCGACATGCCAGCTCGGCAATTCAGGAGGCGTGAACATCTCCCGTTTGCATTCAGGACATTGCACGGGTGAGGGCGGTCGCATCATTTTCAGATTTGCTGACCAGTGTGCTAGCATGCACTCCCCACAGAACACGTGTCCACATATCGTCGGGTGGACGGGGTAGGCACTGTCTCATCGTTCAACTACCGTAAGTCCGAGTCCCAGTTCACAAAGCAGGGATACACTCACAGAATCTCTCGACATCTGCCATGTCATCATGATGCCAAATCTCTGTCAGTCTCCGTCCCTGTGCAATACTACAATGTCCACCACTCACAGAGAGCACAGAAATTTCGTCCGAAGTACACCCTCGATCTCCAGTGCAGCACCCAACCTCCGAGACGTCCGCTCGCACACAGCCAGCTCCTCTGCCTGCCGCTCTTTCGCCTCGTTCAACTTCTTCACGCTTGACTGCAGCAATATTACCTTCTTCCGGTTACGGAAGTACTCCTTCTCCCAGTACACCACCTGTCGCTGCCATGTGCCCGTCCGATCGCGCTCCTCATCCACGCTCCTCGTCATCAACCCCAACACCCCCTTCAACACCTCCATCTCCTCCTGCACTTGCTTCAGCGCCCGCAATGCGTTCTCCGGCATATCATTGGCGCGATCATCCGTCTGTTGTCGTCCAGCGTCCATTTCCGATCGCACCAGTGCACATGCAGATGACAACATTGCCAACGGATCCTCTCCATGTACACGCACACGACCTTCTGTGCTGAGGTGTTCTGCCCGTACATTCAGTCAGTCGGCCGTCTATTCCGTGTCATCAAACCATCGCTCGACGTACCAGTTGCCTCGTCCATGTCCCTCGAACTCGACACGGCTCCCTCATCCCGTTCCTCGTCCATCATCACCTCCGACTCCCTGTTTGAATGTCCTGTTCTCTTCTCTGCCACCACCACCATGCTATTCCCTTTACGACACGATGTCGTCTCGTTCTCTGACGACACTTCATCCATCTCTGACTCTGTGTGTAGACGTCAACGACACGTCTCCCTCTTTCCTGTGTTCTTACCCCTTCCTTCTGAACCTACCTGAGCTGTTGCACTGATCCAGCAATGCCATTCGCTCTCTCCACGTCAGTGATCGTCCAGCCCGCGATTTGCTTTTGCCACGTTCCCAACATCAGCCTCTCCCTCCTGCTCATAACGAACCAATCACGTACCTCGTTCCAAGCATCGTCCTTCTGGATTCAGTTCAACACCGTCTGCCTTTAC
>JBBPMX010000319.1:0-15524 GCA_038090515.1 Pulveroboletus cf. viridisquamosus | reverse complement strand
GTATGAAGGCTTCCATAATTACATTAGGTAAATTATCCCAGTTAGTTAGCACTGCCCAGGATTCCGACGAGCTCCAGGAATAGCATTCGTCATATCACCTTTGCCTCGTGTCGACCAGGCAAGCGGCACCTGGCTGGCGCGCAGGCTCCAGGGTTTGGGGGGTTCGTGGAATAAAACAGCGTTCCTCTTCCCTTGGTGTTTCTTCTACACACTTGTTGCTTTTAATCCAATACTCGAATCCCTCGCTTTCATTTTTCTCACTCCGATGCAGAGCAAAGCAGACGGCGCTGACAATTCACCTGTGATGATTGCGTACTATTCCCCCATGCGCATAAGTAGACTTTTGTAACTGACCGGATGACGCAGCGTCATGGGCACGACTGGGACTGGTGTGTTGGCCCCACCGGCGATGCTCGTGACCTACGAACTCATCCCATTCTCCCTTTACTCCAGGAAAGTCGACTGTGAGTAAACTGACTTTGACCCGATACGAACTTATATACTTCACCGTGACCGATACAGTTTATCCGGCTTCTTACCGGTGACGAGAAGATTCACATCGGTCATGGACCTAGCTCCGAGACGTCCGTTATCCAGACAGCTCAATATGTTGATCAGAAGAGTGGTCGCACCGTGGTACTCATCGATACCCCAGGTTTCGATGATTCTCGGGGTGTTACCGACACTGACATCCTGAAGATGATCTCGCGCATGTTGGGGGCCGAGGGTGCCAGCGCCAGGTAAGTGAACACGGTTTGCCTACCGCGCGTCCCTTTATGATGATCATCAATCAGTAGCCCACGACCAAAGCTCAATGGTCTTATCTACATGCATCGCATTTCTGATCCCCGGGTTGGCGGCACTTCACGAAAGAACCTCCGAATGTTCCACTCGCTCTGCGGCAACGACAATCTCGCCAATGTTCGCATTGTTACTACGAACTGGAGTCGTGTCAGCGAGCAGGAGGGAAAGGATCGAGCGGCAGCCCTAAGGGATGAGGCATTCAAATTACTCCTTGACGCCGGGGCCAAGATGCTTCGTCACAACAACAACCTTGATTCTGCAGAGAAGGTCATGTCGGAACTCATTCCCCTCCCGCAGATAACGACCCAGTTTGAGCGTGAGCTGCAGGCGGGAAAAAAGTTGAATGAAACAGCCGCAGGAAGCATACTCAGCGAGGAGGTGGCCAAGTTACACGAGAAACACGCAAAAGAGTTGGCCGAATTGCATAGAGAGATGCAGGAGGCATTGAAGGAAAACGATCGCGCGTGGAGAAGCGAGCTGGAGCAGGAGCGTAGAGAACTCCAGGCGCAGATGGCCAGCGTTGAGAACGTACGGAAGGAGTTAGAGAAGAGGGTCGCAGATCTTCAAGCAGACGTGATACGTTTGAAATCGAAACTTGACAGCAGGTCCTGCATAATTATGTGATAGTAGCCATGATGAACGGGTCGAGCTCTACGTTCGCCGGGCCCTGTGCATCAATGTTTCGTGCGTTCACCCAAGACCTGAATATGGATTGTAAAGCTGCCTTTCTTTAGTCACCTAGGACCCAATTCAGCTCGTTAGGACGATGGGCGACTTCGCGTGAACGGTTTGACGGAATTTCGTGAAGAGCCGGCGAATTCCTCAACTCGTCCCCCGGACGACGATCAGCTAGCCGGGGCATCGCGCCTGACCTTGAGGCGGCCACGAGGATTAGAACCCGCGCGGATCCATGAGGATGTGATCATCCTACTGCGGTAAAGTGCTCGAGCCCAGCTATGTGCTGGATAACAGCACTGACGAGTCTCCCGTTCCTTCTGAGCGGCTAGGTGCGGCTCCACGGTGAGAGTCTGCGATGTCCTCTTCAGGCAAACCCTGATTTACGGGCGTTTGAGCGCTTGAATTTGAATATATACTCACCCTTGATGTCACGTGATCAACCTCACAAGTTCTAACTTCGGACCCTCAGAATGATGCCATACAGGTAATCTCGGGCTCTTCTAGTCCATTCCAGTTCCAATTCAATCGGCAGGCGGCCGCAGCGTGTCACAGCAACTTTTGAATGAGATCAAGGTTCAAGATCAGTGCCCAGCCCTACGCTGAGACAAACACGAGCGCCATACCTTGGAACATTGCCTTCGGAATGTGCCTATCAGTCTACTTCCGCAACCCAGAAGCATTGTGACCGTTGGGTGACAGCCACATTACCGTGGCAGAGGGTACTGTTTGCAGAATGAAAACACATTCGATCCTCCCCATACTTCTTCACTAATCGCCCGTCGTCGCGTTCGAATAGCTTCTCAACATCCCTCGAGAATCATGTACGATCAAGGTCGTTCTCCTGTGGTGGTTGCGTATGTATCAGTCCCTTTGCAAGTAGGCTCTGGCTAATACGGGGTCAGGGTTATGGGACCAACCGGCGCTGGTATGTTTCCATAGAACGTTGTCTGTGTGGCCAAGGCTAAGCTTCCCCTTCCGCGTCCAAGGAAAGTCAACGGTGAGTTGCTCGCTGACTGTAGCTAGACATAAGCTTACGCTCCGCACATAGTTCGTTCGTCTTCTCACCAGAGATGATAGAATCCACATCGGCCATGGAATGGACTCCGCAACATCTATCATCCAGACTGCACAATATGTTGACCAAAAGACCGGCCGTACCGTCCTGCTTATTGACACACCCGGATTCGATGACTCGCACGAAGGCACTACTGACATGGACGTTCTGGAGATGATTTCGCGCACATTGAGGGGCGAAGACGGGTAAGAATGATTAATTGTCTGTAGAATATAGCTTTATGAACGTCAACGGTTTGTAGACCACGGCAGAAACTCAACGGTCTCATTTACATGCACCGCATCGCGGACCCGCGAGTCGGTGCCACGTCGCGCAAGAATCTCCGGATGTTCCGCTCGCTCTGCGGGGATGAAAATCTTGCCAACGTACGCATCGTTACCACAAACTGGGGTCGCGTCAGCGAACAGGAAGGGAGAGATCGATCCGAGGCTCTGAGGAACGAAGCCTTCAAACCACTCCTCGACGCTGGAGCCAAGATGCTTCGTCATGACGACAACATCGATTCTGCAGAGAAGATCATGTCCGAGTTCATTCCCCTCCCCCCGATAACGACACAGCTCGAGCGTGAGCAAGACGAAGGAAGGGAATTAAGTGATACGTCGGTTGGCAGCGTGCTTCGTGAAGAGATAGCTAGATTTCAGGAGAAACACAGGGAAGAGCTGACCGCCATGAAGAAAACGGTAGAGGAGGCTGGGGAAGCGCTCAGTCGCGCTCTTGCATCTGAGTTAGGGCAAATGCGTGAACAGATAGAACAAGTAGTTCAGTCCGGCGAGAGAGAGGGAGAAAGACTAGGAAAACAGCTACAGGCAGGGATAACCAACTTGAAGGAAGAGTTGGATCATTCATGCGTAGTCATGTGATGGTACGAGTTTACATAATCGCTGGTAATGACTTTGAAACTGACCGGGGCTTACTAGGCGAGGGTTGTCCGTGTCTTTGTAGGTGCTTCCTTGTCGCACGACTTGCCCCCCAACTCACAATCAGTGAGGTACTTGGCCCAGTTTCGCCCTCTCGCAGGTGTAGGGTGCCATTTCGGAATCAGTCATACGTCCGTACTACTTCCCTTGGTTGGCTTTTTTTTGTTCCTTGTTTATTGTCTACCTGGCTAGCTTTGTTGCAAGTTCTGTCCAACCCCCTCACAGCACACCTGCCCCGACAGGTCACCTCAATGAGTAGCTCCGGGTCAGAGAAAACCTATGATTTTTCATTTGATCGATTCTTCTATACACTGACGCTGGATATAGTAGCGATTGCAATCTATGGTCGTCTTCTCGCTCACTCGAGCCCACCAACTTCGACAAGCATGGAGTTCGAATTAATAGGTTTCTGCCGCTCGGCGAGTACAGGGCCCATTGCCCTGCTAGTCACAGCGATCACGGGATATCGTCCTATTCTTGTTTACACACCTTCAGCAATCACATCGATGAGCTTAATCTTAATTTGGTCGCGGCCGATGCAGCTGACTAGAGATCATATGGAAGACGCGTGCCAGTGGAGCGCACGAGGCCTTACAGCAGGCATACGGCCATCAGTCACCAAATGAATGCGCGTCAAGGACTCTTGGGACACCACCTCTGCAGTTCTCATCGCATTCCTTTTGCCTAATAGTGTTTAAATCGACCCGTTCGCGATCCCTCTTATGTTTTGAACGGATTGACCATGATCACACAAGGGTCATATTCCGGTCAGCATCGTCTCATTCTGGCATTCGATGTTGGCACGACGAAGAGTGGTATCTCATATTGTATCCTTCGTCCGGGACGGATTCCTGAGGTGCGTGGGGTCACTAGGTAAGACTGCTCAGCCCATCAATTGCAGTATCAAAGTCTCTTAAACTCCTTCTAGGTTCCCCGGTCAGACGGAGGGCAACACCGATTCGAAAGTACCCTCTATCTTATACTATGACGACAGCGGTCACGTTAAGGCGGCTGGAAGCGAGGCGCTTGAATTGGATGTAGTCGGGGCTGCGATTGACGAAGGATGGATGAAAGCAGAGTGGTTAGTCATTTTACTGCGTTAATAACACTTTTCAGAGCTCATTGATTCTAGGTGGAAGCTTCATCTCTATCCAGGGCGTTTGACGTCCGGAAATCTCATGGAAGGAAGCATCCCTCCACTGCCCAGCGGGAAATCGGCGGTCGATATTTTGTCAGATTTCATCAAATATCTCTTTCAGTGCGCCAAGACGTATATCGTGGAGCATCACATGGGGTTCAACTGGCTATCGATCGAAGATTCCATTGAATTTGTTTTCACCCATCCTAATGGCTGGGATGGCGTACAGCAACATCAGTATCGTCAGGCGATCGAGTATGCTGGCCTCGCTCCCAGCACACTCGAGGGGCATTCTCGCGTCCACCTGATAAGTGATGGTGATGCAAGCCTTCACTATTATGTCTCAAACCTTAGCGAGTGGCCTGCTTACACCGAGCCTCAAGGTATCATCTTCATCGATAGCGGCGGAGGCACCACTGAACTCAGCATGTATTCGGTGACATCCGACCCAATCTCGTGCAATGAGATTGCTCCGGCTGAGTGTACATGCTTGATTTTTATACTGGAATTCTTTCTGACTCTCCGTCTCTTCGTAGGTCGATTCCAGGGTTCAACGTATGTTTCTCGCCGCATGGCTGATCTATTGAAAAGTTGGTCATCTTTCTTCTAACCACGCATGAACTGGTACTAAAAACTGATTCAAAGGAAAGCTTCAAGGCTCGCCTCATTGCAGTGCCGAAGAGCTAGATGCCCTGACGCGTGAATTCGACCAGAACACAATGCCTACCATCGCTAGTGCTGACAAACCAGTGTATCTTAAGATCGGGACTACCCGTTATAATAACCCGCAATATAACATTAAACGCGGTGCGTTGAAACTCACAGGGTAGATTGTAGATCTACATTGTAGGCAACAACTGATGTTGTATCACGTAGAGAGGAGGTCACGAACCTGTTTGATGGACCCATCAATGCTGTCATCACCGCGTTTGAGCAACAGCGCCGATTCTCAAAGATAAAGATCTCTGTGAGTCCTTTGTGTTTGGGTAGTACTACGCACTCAACAATTCCAGAGGGGGTTCCTTGTGGGGGGCTTGGGAAAAAATGAGTTCCTCTGGAGTCGTCTTCAGTCATATTTCGAAGGCCAGGGTGTCAAACTTTCCCGTCCCGATAATGATATGTATGTGGTTCCTGTTGCGTCGTTCAGTTCAGTCATGTCCATCAGAAACAAGGCGATCACCAATGGGGCACTACTATCTCGCATCAATCCTAGAGATCACTTGATCAAGACTCGGGTGGCACAGGCGACATACGGCATACCTCATTATGTTTTTGTTGACGACGACAACCCGGAGCACCTGTGCAGGAAGAGTAAATGGGAAAGGCATTCTTCGGGTAGGTACCGGATACCCGGGGCCTTTGATCCGATCCTTCGTAAAGTACACCCTCTTTGCCTGGTGGTGGCCGTGACTCACCCTTGAGACTTTACACAACATTGTCCACAGGGTGACCAAATTGACGAGCGGAAAGAAGTTCGACGTCCGTTCAGCACCTCAAGACGTGATCATGCAAGCTTTGCTGATCATCAGATACGAATAATGCGTTACTGGGGCACGATTCCCAATCTACGTTGGTTGGATGAGGATGCCTGTAAGCGCTTCCACACCAAGAATTGTGCTCTCATTCTGATATTGAGCCCTTTAGCGTCTTTTTCTGAACATTGCACAATCCGAGTTGATTTACGCAAGGTAGCAGAGCATTCGATTGCGTTTGAAGCACAGTCAGGGGAGACCTACTACCAAGCTCATTTCAACGTAATTGCATCATTCAGAAACATGGGAGTTACTGCTCAAATTGCTTGGTGGGCAGGCGTGAGTCAGAAATATTGAATCACAGTTACTCTCCTTTGTCTAACTTTACCGTGTCTTCAGAAAACTGAGGAACGGTGAGCTTTGTTACACTCGATCTATCGATTTATCTGACTTGGGACCAGTGCTCCAACAGCGATCGTTCATCATAGCAATTGAAGGTTTGCAGGATGAATACCAGAAGGATACATGGTAGGATATCTGCTTGTCACCCTGATCTCTGTGCCAACTGCTTTGCTTCATGCCTCGTCCTTCATACTGGTCCATTCCATAATGCCACGCCTCCCATCACCCATGATGCATGTAGAGCGTCGTTCGTGAGGCATCTTCATAGTTCTATTAATCGCTGTTCACCAGATCAATGGTCCGTCGAAGTTGGTCAAGCGGTGTAGCTATATAGAGCGTTGTATCCGTTCAAGCCATGTCCAGCTTCAGCTTCAGGCCTTCACTGTTCTTCGTCCCCAGGTGTGAAAGAGGCGAGCTCATGATGGGGTATGTGGATGATTTGCGACTCGCATGATTTTCATGGGACCACCGTTCTCCTTGTCTTTATCGTTGTTTGGGCTCGCAGCGAAGAGTTTCAGCTCTCACTATAGAGCTTGATTCTCTCCGGGGCAAGAAGTTCCTGCAACGTCCACCCTCGTTTAAACTGAGAGTCAGCGCTCCGGCGATGTGAACAAAGTAGACGTGTGCCTGGCGGCACCATCATAACAGGGACGACCTAATTGCCTCATCCGTGCATTCGAACGCTTCGTTTACTCATAGGTGATGAGTGGTTCAATGAATGGTGGAGGTGAGGTTACATGATCTACTATGAGGGTTCATGTGGCTGTGTTTGGAGTGGTTTGGGCGAAAGCCTTTGGGGGGGCTTTCCGGCCCGAAGTCTGCTGCCAGGGGGAGCGATCTGCGATCCCTCTGTGAAGGAGTTTGCGACGCGCGTGTGAGCTCCCCTGGTGAAGGAGCAGAGACTTTCAATGAACTTACCTATCTCGTTGGTGGCATGGCATGTGTTGTGAGTCGCTCTACCAGTTCCGGTCTTTCGCGGAGGTATGGTGCGAAGATGAGAGCGTGCTCTCTCAAGTACCGTGTGAAGGACTCCCCCGACCATCGGCCCATTGTTTTCACTACGTCAAACGGGGTGCCCAGTAGTAGGTAGTGCAGCGTGCCTCCGATCCGTAGGCTGTGGCCTTTGAGGTTCGGGAGCGTGTGCCTCTTTACTATCTCACTGATGCGGCGGGTGACTTCTTGCCTGGTGAGCGGCCTTATGCCTTTCGGGTGTCTCCAGGCGAATAAGTGGTCTTCTGGGCCAGGGTTGTTAAGGTTGATGTGGTTTTGGATCCATGTGAGCGGATTGGTGAGGTGCTCTAGGGATGCGCATTGGGTGGTCTCTCCTGACGTGGCACACTTTGTCCTTGGGATGTGGAACGAGATGATGGATTGTTGGTTTTGGTCGCTGGCTACGGACATGTGCTTGCGCTGTATGAACAAGTGCGGGGATGCGGTGAATTTACTTATGGACGGTACGGTGAATTCTCCTAAGCGCGAGATGGAGTAGAAAGTCACTATTATGCATGCGAAGATCGCTGCGTCTCGGTGAGTGGAAGGGTCTAGGTATGTAAGAAAAGCTAGGAGGGTGGACTTCTCGAACGGGTTGCGTTTCTTTTGTACTGTGGTTGGCGGGGCTAGTCGTGACGCGCCTTCCATGACCGATCGCGTTTCGTCGTGGTTTACGTTCCATGCGACTCCATGCAGTATGTGCCAGGCCCGAATGCCTGCTACATAGTTGTTTATGGCTGATCCTGATTGGCGGCCTGCGTGGTCTGCGATGAAGGCTGCGATGAGGGGTTGAGACGCGGGTGCTCTTTGTTGTTCCGGGATGTTGTGTTCGTCACAGAATACGTGGTATGCTAGTAATCCTGCTCCATAGGTTTCTTTCGTTTTCTCCGTCCACGAGGCTGCGATTACCTCGAGGACCTGGTTGAGGCGCGCTTCTGGGACTGGTATGGGTATCCCTCCATTGTCTACGAAGGAGCGGGTTGATGACGGTGCGGGGTGCCACGCACGTAGTCGGTCCTTCGCTAGGCAGTGTGGTCGCAGTGGTGATGGCTGTGGGGTTTTGGATGGGTGGTAGGGGCGTGGTTGTGGATCTGGGGGTTGTGTTGGTTGCTTCTCCCTAGATGGAGCACTCTCGGATGATTTGGAGCTCGCAATGTTGCTCCGTTCTCCACTCGCGCTGGGGGTCCCTGGTTGTGGGAGGTGGCTCCCGTTCGCGATGGCCCGTAGCGATGTAGGTGTCGCTCGTTCTGTTGATTGGTGGTTCTCCTCTGTGTGGCGGTTCGACTGTTGTGAGCAGTCGTTGTAGGGATGGAGGAAGGGGTATTTGCGGAAGGAGGAGGTCGTGTGGTGGATAGATTCCTCGGGAGGGGGGGTCGGCCGGGTTGTGTTTGCTGCGGACGTAGGCAGTGCGAACATTCCGGATGTTATTGGTTTGAGCGAGGTAGGTATGTATGCGTCTGAAAACCGCATTCGCTTCCGTGTTGCGGTGTCGTCCTGTCCACCATCCTTCAACGACTCCCGTGTTGTCCCCATGGACGACGACCTGTCCGATGTGTGGGTGCGTGGCATCAATTGCTCGGATGATGAGCTCGAACCCAACCGCTTCTGCCCAGCTGATGTCACGTTTTGCTCCTCCGTCGGTTTGCCAGCCTGGCGTGAGTTTCCATGCTCGCCATCTCTTACCGATGACCACACCGATTCCCATGCCAGAGCTGGCATCCAAGTAGGCTTGGATGTCTGTGAAGGGTTGCGGCGGTTCTATGTGTTTGAGGACTTTCCCTTCGCGCAGCTGGGCGTCCCACCAATCTAAATCGGCCTCAACAGATTTTATGGGTCGGTGTGGCATGAAGGGTTTGTCTGCGCATGTTTTCAGCATGCGCTCTAGTCCGGTTAGGTATGCCCGACCCTCGTGTAGAGCCGATGCTGCATGTAGTAATTTTCCGTACAGCTGTTTTACGTCTTGTAGGACATGTGTACGACGCGCATGCCAATCTGCTATGGCTCTCCGGTACTTGGCTATCTTCTCTGGTGCGAGGTAGACAGTTTTTGTATTGAGGTTCCATCGGAATCCTATGTACGTGACTGTCGAGGCGAATGGTTGGTCTTTGGTTTTCTCCCATGGGATGCCTAGTTTTTCGGATATGGTGTCTATGTCGTTTAGCGAGTACGTGAATTTTCGGTCGTGCAGTGAGCGTTGTGAGTCCCTGGACCGGTCCTGGATGGGTGCGGCGCAGTCCTCGTTAAACTCCTCTGTATCGCCGCTCTCTGGGTTGGTTCTCGCGAACCACAGACGGCTCCCTGTTTGTCTGATGCCTCCCTCTCTTTCTATCTCTGAGCTGTATGTCCGTCTGATTTCATTGTATCTCTCGAGGTGTTCCCTTCGGATGCGGAAGAATATGTGGTCATCGACCCACTTGTCTAGTGGGCCGATTCCTTCCGATCGGAAGATCTCTGTTGCCGCGTCTGCTAGGTGTCCGTACATTCCCGCTGATGGGGAGGCCCCGAATGCTAGGCATGTGTCTATGTATAGGTCGTTATCTGTTCCTATTACGACTCCTGCTGGCCACTGAGATGGGTGGATTGGGATCGTGCGGTATGCCTCTGCTACATCGCGTGTTGCTGCCTCAGATCCTTCTGGTAGGAGGGCTATGGTGTGTGCAACTATCGTGAATTTTCCCCATGTTGCTGGGAATCGGTTTGTGTCGATCTGGGCATTGATGGATAGCGAGGGGAAATCGGGTGACGGGGTGATCGGGAATGAGAAGTTTTGTATTATGCGGTATTTGCCCGGGCGTCCTTCTTTCGGTATGAGGGATAGTGGCGACGATTGGAATGGGCCAATTAGCTTAATGAGGGTTTCTGGGGTGTAGGGTCCTAGGTATCTTTTTTTGTGTATTTCTTGTTGTATGGACTTAGTGAATGCGTCATGGTACAGGAGGACGGAATTCTTATTCGGCGGTGACTGTACACGAGAGATGGTGGGGAAGTCTATTCTGAAACCGAAACGTAGTCCGTCTGGTATGTCTGCGAAATGTGAATGTCTATGCACACGCTGTAGGGCTCGGGCCCATTCCTCGACTCTATACGGTGTGATGGGGAGTCTGTTTCTGAGCTCTCGGGCACTGCTGGGCCCCGTGGGTGTTGGCACCGCATCCTGAGCAGATGTGGAGTGGGCGATGCGTGTCTTGGCATCCACCAGCTCGTTGCCACTTGCAACAGAGTGACTGTCCATCCTGCCTGACGAGCAGGCTCCCTCCTGTCCTTTCAGCGAATGTGTCAAACTTCTGGTCCCAGGTGCGTGCGTTGTTGCAGCGGGCAATGTCGTGTCGGTGCCTCCCAAGGCAGATGGCGCACGCTGCCAGGGTGGTTGACTGGTTCGTGGAACGAAAGGAACGCATTCGTTTGTGATAGCCCTCCTGTGGTCCCGTTGTGGGGGAAGGAGGGCGTTTGGAGCCGCTGAATGCACGCTGCTGGGTATGGCCCCCCATCGGTGTTTGCTCGCTCTTGGATAAGAGGGCGGTATATTTGTCACTGAGAGCAGCGAGCTTTTCACCGAGCTGCGATGCGTTGATAGGATATCAAGCATGCAGTGGGTGTCGTGTGTTAATGTGGGCAACCGTTGACCGGGTGTCAAGGTTATGTGGGGGGGGGTGCAGAGGAAGCGTGCACGGGAGGTGTTTCGCGGGGTAGGGGATGCGTTGTGGGGGGAGGGCTAATGAGATTGGTACTCGGCTTGGTTTAAATGTATGCTTACCGTGTTTATCAGGTCCGTTTGGTCGTTCCTCGTCTGCATGAGGATGTTGTCGAGGGTGTCTCTAAGGACGTCGTCGTTGATGATGGATAGGTCGAACGCGCGTGGGGAGGCGATGCAGTTGTGCCATTTTCGTCGTTGTTGTCCTTGGTAGACGAGTAGAGCTTTCTGGTGGTTCTTGTGGCGCGAGTTGCGCCACGCGTGGTTCTCTATGGCCGACCAGAACTTTACCAGCATTCGGACGTGGGATTGGTCCCAGCCGTGGTCGTAAAGGAACGGGATGATCCTTATTGTGGCCTGCCCGAACTGTTCTAGCGACAGGCTCTCGTCTTGGATGACGCTGGCCTTGTCCTTCGCACTTATTGCTGGGACGAAGGTTGGTGTGCCATCCGCCGCATGTATGAATGCTAGGGAATCGTCATCTAGTGCGTAGGATAGCGAGGTGTCAGCCGCGTCCAGTCCCTCGTTTGTGAAATACCACAGCTCGCAGAACTTATGTTGTTGGATCTTTCTGATGGCTACTTGCGACGGAAGGATCGTTGGTTCTGACGGGACCGGCGTATTCGGGATCGGGGCAAATTTGGCCTTGTTCTTCTTCTTTTCCTCCTTCAGGATTTGGGCCTCTTCGCCGCTGCTCGCGGAGGGTTTGTTCTTCTCTTTCAGCCTCTTCCTCTATTTCCGCTTGTCGCCTTTGGCGCCAGTCTTGCTTGTCCTTGTCGTTCTTGATGACCCACTGTCTGGTCAGGACGTCTACTGCTTGTTGCTGTTGGAGTCCGGCGTCTATGAACGGTTGTCGCTCCTCAGCAAATGCTGGGGCCGCGAAATCTGGCTGAATGGCTGCGTGAGGGTCTTGCATGGCTGAGGTTGGGTGTGCGCAACTGATCCGTTGTGTGCTACTACGGAGAGCGGGAACGCTCTGACGGGTGCGCGAAGTGGCGAGAAGAGAAGCCTGCGCCACTTCGCTTATTTCATGCACGGACTAACTTCTACGTCGGTCTCGTGACTCAACCGTCTTAGAGTCACATCAAGCTTTGCGTTGCTGCTTCTGGTGATGCAGTATATGTCCGACCATGCCGACCCGGTGCACCCGAACTGCATGGCTTTCCTGAAAAACTCCATAAGCTTCTTAAACTCCCTCCCGGACTGGTTGAGGTTCGACGACATCTCCTGGAATGTGAGCTCTCCTTCCGTGTGCCATCAAAGAGAGAAGATGGTAAGTTTAAAGAGCCCTTTGAGTGAGTTCGCCATGGATGGGCCTTCTTTTCTGCTCCAACGAATCGTGGTCCTCGCGCGCCCGTTTTGTCGCCGAGACCCAGCGGATGGAGGGGGATTGACTGGCACGCTAGGAATAAACGATTGGGGCAGCGAGGGAAGAGTACGAGAACTCTGTCGGCAATTTGCGGTAAACGTTGTCTGTGCGTCCTCATTGGTACTACAAGCGATGAAACAACCAGCAGCGGACAACAGCCCGCTGTCACCTCGAGTCGGACTATTGGGCAAGCCGCACTATGACACGCCTTGGGCCCGAACTTGCTAATCATGCCTCAGGCTGAGTGTACGGAGCCCTGGTCAGCGATCTCCACTCGTTTGCCATGATGCTTCACGTCCCTGATGCCCATCAAATCAGAGCATACAGCATTGAACTGGTGAAGGGTGTTGACATGTGGAAGTATCAACGGCTTGTGGCAATGGGCATGCAGGCTTATCTCGTACGTGTTTCCAGTAACGCTGTGTCCACGCTCATAAGATGACCCATCAGCACGAGGTCGTCGCTCGAATAACTCTCGCTGATAAAGTTGAAGGGTTGTCCTCGCTGTGACGTCTTACTCCCTGCTGGTATATAAATGTGTCCCGTCGTCTGGTCGCCAATTTCAAGCCTCCGGTTCGCTTACTTTCAGCGCACGAACCATGATTGCCGGAAAGTCATACGCTGGGCCAACCAAAGTTGTCATCGCGTTCGACATTGGCACAGTTAACAGTGCCATATCATACTGCGTCCTCGAGCAAGGACAAATCCCGGATATTCAACAAGTTGATAGATTTCCTGGCCAGGAGCCTGGCCGCTATTGTGCTAGAGTACCCTCCGTCTTGTATTACGACAGCGTCGGGAACGTCCGGGCGATTGGTAGTGCAGTGTTCTCAGATGAGAATGTTATAGAGAGTGCCGAGGATGAAGGATGGATGTTGGTGGAGTGGTGAGTCGCTTACCCTGTCAAAACGCTCGATTCAATCTTTGAATACAGGTGGAAGCTTCGTGATCCCCCAATGCATCTAGCATACACCCACATCAAGGGTGATGACATGCCCCCACTCCCTCCCGGGAAGTCTGTTGAAGATATTCTGAGCGATTTCCTGCGTTATCTTTTCCGGTGTGCCCGCAATCATATCAGCGCGAATCACAACGGGCTTGACTTGAATTTCCCGTCTGTCGAGAACTCTACCGAGTTCGTTCTTACTCATCCAAACGGCTGGGAAGTGGAGCAACAACAATGTTACCGTCGGGCGATTGAGCGCGCTGGTCTTGTTCCTCCCACACTCGCAGGGCAATCACGCGTCCATCTGGTACCCGAAGGTGAAGCAAGCCTTCGTTGCTGCATCTCAGGCCTTTACGAACAACCCGATGACACCGAGCCTCAAGGAATCATTATCATTGATGCCGGCGGTGGGGTCATCAATTTGAACATGTATTCGATGACGTTCGACCCACTGTTTTGCCAGGAAATAGCTCCACCTGAGTGTATGCGCTTATTTCCTATGGCGGAACCTCCTCTTATTGCTCTTTCTCATATTTAGGTTGCTTACAAGGTTCGCTCTTCGTGACGTGTCGTGCTACTATTTTGTTTCAAGGTCAAGCTCTTCCGCTCGTTTCATTTTCAAATAGGAAAACTCACAATCGTCCGACGATAGGAAAGCTGCGAGGTTCACCCGACTCTGGGCCTGAGGAAATAGCCGATCTGGCGCGCCAATTTGATGAACAGACGAAGCTTACCATCAGTAGTATTGACAGGGTTGCTTGCACCAGAATTGGTAATACCTGGTATAACGATCCACAGTATAACATCAAGCGTGGACTCTTGGAATTGTCAGGGTATGTTTCGTTAAATTCCCCACTTGTGTTAGAGGCATTGATCATGATCGTGTACCTTGTAGTGCGGAGACCACGGGGCTTTTCGAGGACTCTATCCAAGCTATCATTGGTGCGTTTGAGAAGCAGCTTCGATTTGCATCGACAAAGATCACTGTGAGTCCTTCTCGGAGATTGCTCATGACGCTCATTCTAAATTCTTCAGATGGCATTCCTTGTAGGGGGATTCGCAAGTAATCAATGGCTCTGGACTCGACTTCAGTCATATTTTAAGATGCAAGGCATTGACATTTGCCGCCCAGATAGCGATATGTATGTAACATTCCTACCATGGTTTAGGAGATGCTGACGTGTTCCAGCTACAAAGCTGCTGCTCACGGGGCCGTACTATCTCGAATCAATCGTGGTCACCCTGTCATATCTCGATTCTCACATGATGCATACGCTACTAACTGGGGCGACCGAAAATTTGCTGGTGGGATGCAACGGGATGCTATCGCCAAGATCATGGAGTTAACTGGGCTCGGACAGGTCAAGAGGCAGGTCATGCGCATTAAAGGTATTATCGACATGATGAACCGTCAAGGTGTCCCCATCAACAAGGAGCGTCTCAATCTCGTTCTGCTTGGTAATCCAGGGACAGGTACGCCGCTGAGGGTCCTACCAGTTACTCTGGAATCAATGTAATTCACGCAGGCAAGACTACGGTCGCGAGACTCTATGCGGAGTTCCTCCAGCACATCAAGGCCCTTCCCGGCAGTGCTTTCCTTGAAACAACAGGGTCAAAGCTCGCCTTCGAAGGGATAGCAGGCGCGCAGAAACTGATCGATGACGTTCTCAAGATCGGCGGTGGGGCCATCTTCATCGATGAGGCATACCAACTTGCGAGCGAATTCAATCCGCAGGGCAAACAAGTCCTGGATTTCCTCCTCGCCGAAATGGAGAATAGAGTGGGAACGATCGTCTTTATTCTTGCAGGGTATAACAAGGAGATGGAGAAGTTTTTCGAGCACAACCCAGGCCTCCCGAGTCGTGTTCCTTACCAACTTCAATTTGCAGACTACACAGACCAGGAGCTCATGTCGATGCTGGAGGACCTTGTGTACAAACGCTACAATGGCCGAATGAAAGTTGATGACACGATCAATGGGCTGTATGCTCGCATCGCGATCAGACGCCTGGGTCGTGGAAGAGGCACACCTGGGTTTGGAA
>JBBPMX010000318.1:0-15525 GCA_038090515.1 Pulveroboletus cf. viridisquamosus | reverse complement strand
AAAAAACTGTCTGAATGAGTCATGATTTTGAAATAGCTGCCATTTCATCAGATCTTATCCAAAACCCTTGATTTTTGCATCAGTAGATAGCCAAGAGTTAGTACTCTATTTGGTGTGGTTCTCACAGGATATTGCATTTAGTGCAAAATAGGCAAACATCCAGACAGTTTTTTGAGCCACTGTACCATTCACGAAGCAAGATATCTATCCCAGTAATGGATCTAACTGGACTCGACCTCAATGACCTCGACGAATACCTGGCCGAAGAAGACTTGGAGCAAGACAGTGATGAGGAAGACGATAGTTGGACTCAGATGCAGACTCATTTTTATTTTATTTCTATCATCATCATCGCTGCATATACATTTTACCCCGGGTTTCATCCAGTGATCTCATATCCGAACAATTGTTGCTGAATCAACATAAACAGATGATTATATGATAGATTCCATACATCTTACTTTTCCTGCTCTCACTGTCCATCTAAAAAAATAAAAACAGAAAACATAAGAAAGACATAAAGTATAAAAACATATCTGTATCCATATCCATTTCTCTTGGTCTCCTGCTGAACTTATTTACATATTCATTTTCTTGTGTACATAGAGACCATGCGCATGTTTTGATATTTCATTTAGAATCCGGTCATGTCCGGTATCTGGGTTTATCTGTGCAGGGGAAGAAGTGGAAGCAGTCAATGAAAACAAGTTGGGTGGTAACCTGCACCAAATCTTATCTTATCAGTGTTTGATTTCTATTATTGCTTATCTCTATCTTATCTCATCTTATCTTGGACTTATCCATTTCTTTTAACACACCAGGATGGTATCCAGTACAGACACGGATGTGGACACACAAACAAAACGGGTACATTGCAAGAAGAAAAGAGAACACTATCTATGACGGAACAGCCTCCTACCATCCACTCAATGCCACCCTCACCACTGCCAGCTCACCCAGCATCTCATCAAATACAGCAGCCGCCTCCTGGACATGAGCCACTGCTCTGTGAGCTCAAGCCACTGCCTCCTGGACTTGGGCACCCACTTCTTCTACTCAGGCCCATGCACAGAATAGCTTGTTTTCCAGGAATGCGAGGGTTCATAACCCTGCTTGGCGCACCTCCGGATCGACATCACTGCCATGTGGTCACCACTTCCTGTTGGAGGAACCTGGTTCATCGGCCCTCTCATTGTCATGCTCACTTTCAGATATCTCGACCACTTGTGCCGGGACCCAGTTTCGATGAGGGCAAGTAGGAGGGTCTATAATAATCGGTCAGTGACGTTGCTAGGTTTCGACACAACTCACCTTGGGCCTTGCCCTTTCCTTTCCAGTCTTTTGACCTACTTGCCTCCTTCATCGTCTTTGGGTCAGTTGCCTTGGTCTGGCGGCCACTCAACTTGTCGTATCTCGACTTGAGATGCATGCACCTCTTGCAGGTGCAGCCTTCTATCCCTCGGCACTCATTGTTCGACTGGGCACATGGCCCACATGGATCGTCGTGGACAACTGAGTGAGACCATGTGTTGGCCTTCTTGAGTGGTTGAGTGCGTGTGTGATCCTGTTCTTCCTCATCATTGTTCATGGGAAGTTGTTGCTGGGAGTTCGCAAGCGTACTCCATATGGTCAAGCTCCTGCTACGTACCTTAGGCCGTCTCACCGGAATCTCTACGACTACAGCCTGCCTCCTCCTCTCAGGCTTGGGTTGTGTCTCTGTGTCAGATGCTGGGTTTGGTTCTGGTGCATCTCTGGTCTCTTCGGCTATTTGGGCCCATTCTGCCTCCTCCTCTTGGGCCATCTGTGTTGTGGCTCATTGATTTTCCTCCTGTCACTGCTGATAGTCGGCTTCTTCAGCCTTCCATCATTTAGCAGTTGCATTCACATCCTGTATCACATTGGCAACCCCATTTCCCAGTAGGGCCTCGACCCCATGTTGATGGGCATCGCATAAGCAGGCAAGGGCATTTGACTACTGGGCAATTAGGTATGGATAGAAAGAACAGGGGCTGGATGACATACCATTGTGTCCTCCCATTCCCTGATCCACATCTGTTGTTCTTCCACCAACTCTTCTTTGTCGTCCGGTATCGTTTTGGCTACAATCAGAATGCATTCATTTGCCACCTTGAGGCCATGTTGGGCAATGGTTTGAGGGTCATCCTCAGGGAGGGGTTGCAAGAATGTGAGGAGCTGGTTGGCTGTGGACATGTCATGTCGGAGGGTATAGAGAATAGCAAGAATGGTGGCAGTTGGAAAATGAGAGAGTTGTGGTTCATTACGTGACACAGTGGACACTTAGCATGATCCGATCGCGTTGTGCTGGCTATTGTTTGACTACTGAGGCATGTTGTTCCCACAGTCATGTGCCTGACTGGGGACAGTCAGTATTCAAGTCCCCTGCAGATATAGGAGCCTGCAGCCTCCTATGGTTGTAGGTCCTACTTTTCAGCTCATCCATACGTCCATCAAGCATCCTATTCATGTCCCAAGTCCATCCATACCATCTCAAGGTTAGTCTGCTTTGTTTCTTGTTTATTTGTTTATCCGATTCATTTATCTGGTCCCAGGTTCTTATGTATCCATTTTATCCGATCTGGTTCCGTCTGCCAGATTGCATATTTATATCTATTGCTCATTCATTCTATCTCTTGTTTAACTTTCTACTATGATATTTTGCTTTTCTTGCCATCTTGCTACTTAGATTTGAGTGTCCCTTCATAGTGCCTCAGTCGTTGTCATAGATACAAAGTCCAGGGAAATGCCCAGACCATAAAAGTCTTGTATCAAGATCGTCCTTGACACCATTTTTCTTCATCATTGTCAGTATCTGGGTCCTCGTCCTTGACCCCTCATTCGTATCTGACCCTTGTCCTTGGTTGGGTTTTTCTCACATCATCATCAATTTCCCCTATCATCGTCCGTTTCATTTCTGTCATCGTCATTTTCCCTCGTCTTTGTCATTTCCCTTCGTCTTCATCATTTCCCTTCATCTTCATCAGGTTCTCATGTCTTCGACTCTTATCGCACTTGATCTGGTCCCATCTGCGACCACATCCATGCGCACCCAGTCCTCACTATTGACTGGATTATTAGTCTCCTTCCTGGAACATCGTCCAGAACCATTTCATCTCACTCTAGTGCACTGAGGTCGGTTGTAATCATCAGTCCCTGGTACTAACCCTCTACAGAATCCCTTGGGACAAGGAAACTCAACCCTACACACATCACCCCACACCCACTAACTATTTTTCAGCATGTGGCTCTTATATACTGTCCACAAGGACCTTAGTATATTCTGGATTTGCTACAACTGGCCTTGTTATTGACAGGCTATGTACAATGGTCACAACTATCACATTTTGTCACAAAAGAGGTTACTACCAAATATCCTCTGTCCATATCAAGCTTCTCGGCAGCTTTCCCACTCAGCTTGACACTGCTCCCAAAGCTGAGAATAAATAAATTTCTGCCAGGCTGCATAGCATGTTTGTCCTCAGCCATTTCCTTGCTAACTTTGTGTCGCCAGATCCTCCCATTTCTGAGATTTCTGGTCAAAGTAGCTTTACATCCATTTGAATTCAGCCATCAGTAGTTCCTCCTCCTCTCCCCACTGATCCATTGTGGCCTTTGCATGCAACCAATGTACCTGATAGACTACAATGATTATAATTATATCAGTAGGAAGACTTTATCAAAATTTAAAACCTACATTCAGGATCCAGTCATTCATATCAGTGTCTCCTGGTATATCCATAGACCAGAACCAGGCTAGCTTGTTTGACCAATGGTTGTGGCAGTTAGGCTCAGTCACAGCAGTACTAACCTTTAGATCTTCATCTGCCAACATCTGATATCTTGCCATCATGTTGTCCTCGGCAAAGAGACATATCATAGCAGATCGGCACTTCTGATAGATAGCTGCATGCCTACTGACTATAGCATCCACAGCATTCAGCTTTTCCCAGGCTTGGGTAGTCTTTGCATAGCTCGAAGCATGATGTATGTCAGTTTGGAACAATACAGCCTTGTCTGCCAAAGCAAGCTGAATCTCATGTAAGGCATCATTTGCTTGGCCAGCCCAAATTTTGAGCTCCTGTTGGACAAGTTGATGAGCACCGAGGGCAATGCATCAATCAATGCCCAAATTAGATGGCAAAGGAAGCCTGACTTGATCAGGCCATTTAGTCCCAAGGCAGTCTACCATATCTTCATCCTCAACATTACTGTCCCTATCTGATAAATCAGATAGCACTTTGTCATCATCCTCATACCAAAGGAATGCAGATGTATTGGTGAGGAATTGTGAAATCTTGGCAGCTAACTGATCAGCTTGGTGAGCAAAGACCAACCTTTGAAGATCAGTGGCCCTGGAATTCATCTGTTATGTGTCTCTTTGAAGTGATATCTGTGCATCCTCTATTTTTAACCCTTTTGATAGCCATGTCACAGTTCCATGGTGTGTTCCTGGAGTCTGAGTTACTGTTCCAAGAATTTCCATTTCGATTGCATGGATAGTTGGTGCTATACTTGGCAATCAATAAGCAAAAGTTGGAGTGTCTTCAGTGACAAGTACCATTTTCAGACATACCTTTGTCTAGCTGCACTTCAAAGATATCCATTGCAGATGGGTCACTAAACCATCTTCACAAAGCCCTTTGCTCCTTTGCTAGCCATTTCTGTTTTTGAATGTCTGGGACCCCTGAATTCAGGTGATGAAAGGTTGCCCTTGCCAATGCCAAGGATTTCCAAGCAGCTTTAAGCTTCCTAGCTAGGCTTTGGGCTATTATCAATTAGTATAGAGTGGATATATATGAAAATGAAAATGCTAAAACATACACATTTGAATCATTTTTATAAAATTGGAATCATTCATTTGAAAATCGAGAAGCTCTTGCTGATGTGGGGATGACATTCCTTGGGCAGACCCAGACACTATGTTTAAGTTAGACCATAAAGTCTCAATAATCTCACCATCAACCCATCCTGCCCCAGGAATGAACAGAGGCAAGTACCAAGCAAAACATAAGGATTGATGCCCATGAATATGCCACATCCCAATGCCAGATATAATATTAAGATTTGGGAGTAGCTAAATGAACTTGTTATGGTTTAGCTGAGCTCAGAGCTTCTTTATGTAGGAGCAGTTGATGTCATAGAAACTTATGACAGTGGAAATATTGTTCATGTTGTGGGAAAGAGCATTAACAAGGGAGTAATCCATGTTCACCTGCCTGCATATATGTGAGTTATGAGTATATTCCTTCTGAATATCACTCACCTCTCCCCTTTTTGAAAGTCGACTACCGAGTGTGGTATGAAACAGCCATGCTGAGCACATGTGACACCACCAATCCTGGTCACTTCCAACTTGCCTTGGCTAGCATTTGCTTGGTTGATAGCTCAGTGATTGTTACAACTTGATCACTGGTTTTGGATGTCAGATATGATCATTATATCTATGTCTCTTGTTCACAAGAAAATACCTCCAGGGGATGGTGTGTCTCCTTCAGATACTCCTGATAGTTGGGCTGAGTCACCATATACCCGAGGCCATCCATAAGCCATATTTGGTCATTGGGCCATCTCTCCTGCATATGTTCAGCCTTGAAGTTTCCATCCATGACAAGCAATCTGGAATACTTCCAGCTGTTTGAAATTGAGTCAGATAGCACTTCAGTCAAAGAAAGCTATCACTGTCTCAGTCAGCTCCTCTGTTGACACTTGGACATTTGTCCCAGGCTGAGGACATGTAGGGCAAAAAAGGGCAAGATTGCCCTTCTTTGGCTTCTCACCATTGTGTCCAAAGCCATTCCACTTGAGTAGCTTAAGTAGCCTCCATTGTCTGGCAACCCGAAGCAATTCTCAGTAATGGTCCTGCATGTGTATAAGTCAATAATTTGGCAAAGGACATATTAGATATGTACTGGCACAATATGAGGAAAGATATTGGAGGTGATCCTTTGAAGCTTGCTATAGTAGTTCATGCCCAAGGTTTCATATTCCAAGTTATCTTGGATGAAATCATCTAGCAAGGTGAAAGTAAATGCAGTCCTCGGCATTTGTAATGTTGCAAGGTAAAGCTTGTAGTGCAATAGTTGAAGATATTCTGGCTCAGATTTAGAGCACATACAATACTTGATGGATATGAAATGAATGCCAGTCACATCCACCACAGTCAGATAATCTGACCCAGAGGGTGGACAAAGGTGTGGTGGAACATCATCTAGATCAATATCTTCCCATGCCCCATCATCGAAAGGTACTGGACCTTCAGGTGTATTTGGGAATTTATGGCCATAGCTCGGACAGGAACCCCCATCATGACCAAGATGGAGTTCAAAGCCAGTCTATAGAAACATGGTTCAGATTTCATGAAGCCAAGAGAGATTGAAAAAAGGTATACCAAGATTAGAGATGAATCCTCAAAGAATTCACCAGTCCACTGCTGGATACGATGAAAAGAATGTCTTTTATGCTGTTCTCAGCAGCATTCATTGCATAACATTGGCTGGCTGAAACAGTCCGAACACCTATAAATGCCATCTTGGTGACATATATGACATTCTCGGGGATCTGAAGAAGCTTCCATGTCCAGCAAAGCTTGCAGAAACTCTTCCCTGTGAGTGACCCATTCCTGAAGATAATCATTTGAGATCTAAATAATCATATATGTAGATCAGTATGATTATGATTGCCAAAATGATATCAGTACATTTTTGTGGGGCAATTGTATCAGCCGAATGTCATATAATTCCATATCAACTGCATTCAGCCTTGACCAGACATCATCAAAATAGTGAACCCAAGGATATTGAAGGACATACATGTTAGCACCAAAGGTTGACCTAGAGTTGGATGGTCCAGGTTTGCTTGGAGTGGACTGGACAGATTTGGATGGAGTTGCCGAAGCTGAATTCTTGATGGCCTCTCTGACAAAAGTTATCTTGGGCCCCCTTGTGGTGTTCTTGGTTACCCATCTGGTATGAGTCACTCTTGCAGGATTGATCTTTCTTTTGTGGGAATTCTTTGGCATTCTTAGACCAACAGGAGGCAGTATAGCAGAATCAGAAATGCAGATACAGCTCACTTCATACTGCATGCCTTAACACAAATCAGCATCACATATCACCCACATGATTTTTCAGACACTATAGTATGTTATCTCAGCTAGTTGGAGCCAAGTCCATGCACTTCGGAACTTTGTTCAGTGATAACAGCATGTCCCAATTTAGAAATACTTTGATCCGATCACTTCAGCTGAGCCATTGGATCACTTGCTAAGCTCTTCGGTAGGCTCAGGAAGTCTTTCAGATTCATAGAATACAACTATTTGGCCCTAGGTTCAGGGCATTGAGTTTGCCAGCAGGGGCCTCAGTCTAATGACTCACCTTCATGAGACATTGTAGTCACTATAGACACTAGGCCCAGGGTGTCTTAATTCACTCAAGGATATTACAGTTATTGAATGACCTTCGCTAAGTCAATAGCATAGGCACAGAGGTGTGGACACTGTATTGAACAGGGAAAAAGGAATGTATTAGGCCACACTTTCAACTTTTCACCACCATGTCTGACTATGAGGAGAATAACACTATCATTGAAGCTCTGGAAACCATTGAGGAATGTTCAGAGGATATAACAGAGGAAGGGGATCACCTGGTCAAGGATGTCTTGGCCGAACCCAATGCAGGGCCATCTCACCTTCCCACCATTTCGGACAATGCACTAGAAATTCTCCAAGAGCAATGGCCTTCATGGAAGGCTACTAGAGGTAAAAAGTGACAAAAATCTGGATAGCTCTTCTTACTTGGATCCAATGTCTGAGAGAAAATCTGACTCTGGGGGATGTTGTGTGGGACCATCAAGTTCAGGTGAGAAACATCTGCCACCATTGAGATTGTGGATTGCTAATTTCTCATAGGAATACAAGAAATGGATGCAAAAACAGGGCTAAAAGGTGAAAAGAAGGGATGGTGTCACCCTCCAAAATACATGGACAGCTCGGTCAGTGATCTGAGAGCAGAAAAAGGACAATATCAAGAGAATGATCAAGGAACGATTTGGTGCCTGACCAGGATCATCAGCAATGTTCCAGCACTATCAGACTATGCTGGCCAAGGTGATGGAGAGCCTGTCTCCTGAGGAAATCAAGCAGGCTGAGGCAACTGCTGCCAAATGGAATGCACAGGGTGCTATGGCTGAAGCAAAGGCTCGGTAAGTATTTCCAAAGTTATGGATTCATGTTACATTCTTAGCCAAGGCAGGTTTGCAACCAGAGGTATTGCATCTGCCATGAAACAGTTTGCTGAAGAGATGTGAAAAAGAGGAGAGATCTGGATGGTGGTAATGGCTGGATTCAAGGATCAGAAGGGCAAAGTATTGGCGAAATATTCTCTAACTAGTAAGTCAACATTTTTCCAATGCTGGTACCAACATAGTCTGATATGAATAAGTTTTGATTTCAACTCGGCAATTGAAAATGGCCCAACATTCCAGCACTTTGAAGCCATCCAGGGGGACTGGGATAGGTATCTTGGAAGATGTTTCACTCAGGCCTATGATGGAGTGGAGGGTAATGATGAGGATGAGGATATGAGTCAGGCAGATGTGAGAAGGCACAGGAAACCAAGGCAAAAATATGGAGATGAGGTCACAAATATGGTAACTTGGTCAGATGGGAAAATCTGGATCCTAGATCTCGTTAGATGTACTCAGTCCAAAATGCAGAACATGGTCCAAGGTTTTCTCACCTCATATTACTGTATGTTGACTTCAGCTATGATCACCATGAGTAACAATAACCCTTTGCAGGCTTGATATGCAAGAATAAAAAGGTTTCAGCACTGTTCAAAAAGTTGGCCAAATTCCAGGAAAATCTATTTTGCTCTGATCATCTTTCTCAAAATTTTATCTTTCCAGATGACCTGAGCCATCTCAAAACCAAGGATGCTCAACAATTCCTGGAATTCATTCGGACATGACAATATGAAGCTACAAATGATATCTTCAGCTTCTAATACTGGCTGGATGCAGATAATGAGCTACAGGATGTTATGACGGAGTCAAAACACCGAAGCCGAGTCTTCTATAGGCTTGCTGTAAAGCCTCGCGAAAGGGATGAGAGCGAAGGAGAGCACTTATTGTCCAAGGTTTTAACCCAAGGAACAAGTGGCCAAAGCTGGGGATTCCAGCTGAGGACGCACCCTTTATATATTGCAGAGAAATGCGCACAGACCAAGCTGTGCTACAGATAAGGTGTGAATGTAAACTATATACGGTAAGTGATATCTCACGGGTGTGGGAGAGTTCTGTGACGGAGAAGCGTAGCGACGGTAGTTAAAAGAGTGCGGTGACCACGTGTTATGATGTCATGTAATGTCATGGTCTAGGTCGTGTCATGTGATCTGGTCATGTGACTGGTGAACGAGTGAAGTGAAAAATGAAAAATAATTAGGTCAGCGTATACGATATAACACAGGATCCTGCCCAGAGTGACAACAAAGATCAGACTCGGGCAACACCACCATAGCAATCTCAGAAAATTCCACTTTGGTGAGCACCACTGGCCAATTGAACCCAGAAGATGAAGAAGAATATCCATGAAATGGAAAGAATAAGGAGATTCAAAGTTCATCAGTCCCATATGGTGATTGGTCAGAGAGCAAATCTGAGGGGAGGGTATACATGCAAGGTATGCTTTACACATTCATTTTCAAGCCTATATTGAACTTATAAAGTGAGGAAAGCCACTGCCAAAGACTCCACCATCAACCATGGTACTCACCAAAGTAACTGAAGTGACAAAGAGGAAGCACTGAGGCCAATAAAGGTTGGGCCTCCGAAACATGGTAAGAAGCTATTGGCTTAAAATGTGAATCTCTTTCCATGTGTGATCAAAATATGCAGTGAAGAGACTCTCTGTTAATAATACTATATTAACAAGGAATGCATCTCAAAATGCTCAGGAGCCATTCAAGTTTGGACCACCTAGAAATGCCAAAAGGATTGCTCAGGTGGTTCAGGATGATGATCGCACACCACTGAGGCAAGGAGTCGATGCACCAGCCATCAGAAGACTCCCTGATAGTGATACATGATCCATTTGGCCAAGAGATGAGAGGCTGCTGGTTGAAATTACTGCTTGGCCTAAACACACTCTAAAAAGACTGGCCCCAGTTGGTGATGGTGATTGAGGTATGTATCACAATGTCTGTTCAGATAGCAAACTAAATTTTTCTCAAATGTAACTACAGCATCTCATCCGAAGAAGTTGAAGTCAGTTGTTAAAACATCAAAGGAATTGCCCTTGGTCAGTGGTGCTGGAGTGAATGCTGAACAATAGCTGAGGTGTTGGGGGCTCACATCTAGTATATCTATAGAGGCAGGGAATAAACCTCAGGGTATGTTAACCTTAAGCACGTTCAAATCACATCTGACAACCAAATGGGATCTAAAGCTATGACCTCACATCACTCAGGAAGGGCACACAAGGCTCCACTTCCACTGGATGCTGAGATTTTTATATATAAGCCTTCAAAGTGATAAAATTAAGGTTACAGTTTCATACTATAGAGACTATCTTTTTCTTTTATATGACCTTCCTACATGCATCTCAGATTGAAGTATATACTATAGATATCATGTGTCTGAGGTATTGAAACTACATTTGTCCAACCTTCCAAAATATCCTACTCAGTTGCAGAACCTGTCTTCATTGCATCCCCCGAATTCCCATCCATCTCACCAATCGACCTCCCCTTCTCCACCATATCCTCCTCAGCAGCATTCTCGATGTCCATCATGATTCCCACTGTCGAGGTTTGATCCCCAAAAATGCTGGGAATGTGTTGGAACAATGATGGTGGGACCCAACTACTGCTTGACAAGATGTTGAGGCCAGATCCCCATGTGATATCAGCAGCTGGCTGAGCTCCTTGAGGCATAGCTCAGCGAGGCAGAGGGGTGATGACCCAATGGACTAGGTCGCTGGTGGCAGAGGGGTTGGGGGTGGGGTCGGGAATGAGCACATCAGGCTCAAAAAGAGGTGGAGAACCTTGAACTGGGGAGGAAGGGGAGCCAAGGGTGTCTTGTGGGCTGATTTCTTGACCTATTGCTGAGCCGGATGTTTGACCAGCAGCATCTTCATGGTTTTGGACCTCTTGTGAACATTCAAATGGGAACTGCATTTGAGCAGTGATGCTCCTAGTTCTGACAAACTGACCTCTGAGATTAGCAACCACAAGACTTATAGTCTTGAGTGAGTCAGCCATAAAGCTGACCCAGTTTTCCAGTTGTGTGTGCTGTTCCAGGAGGTGTTGGTGGCTTTCCTGTAACTTATGGTATTTGATATGAATGGCCTTGTCACCTATCTGGCCATGTCCAGCTCGGCCCAAGGTGGTTGTGGATGCTTCAGGCACCCTCAGAGTCTGGGCCAACCTCTTTGTCTTGGTGATAACAACTCCTTCGAGAACTGAAATAATCAGAGTTTGGAATATAGAGAATAATTTTAGCTTACCTTTACCTTGTTTCACCAATTTAAACTTCCTCTTCAGGGGGCCGATCTTGAAGCTCATCTCTGGCTCACTGGCTGAAGTCACAGTGACAGTGGCATTGCAGGGGGGGATGCGAATGGTGGGAATGACCTTCAGTTACAACATAGTTTTGTGTGGTGGGAGTAGTGGTGGGGATGGCTTCTGTGTGATGGACTGTGGTGGCTGAGAGGTGGACTCACAATGTCACCAAGGTTGCTTTGCAGCATCTGAGGAGGGAGATTGCTGATGACAAACCAATGGCTGTTGGTACTTCTGCATGAGTGAACACTGTACCTTCTGTTGGTTACATTGAGTGCAAGTGTGCCCAGGGTTGGGGACACACTTCTCCCCTCATTGCTTGCAGGTGTTACAGCTCTGAGTAGAGTTGTCCTTGGTGTAGTCAGTGGGAGGTGGTGATCATGATCTTCCTGCTGACATGTTCAAGACAGTCCTGCTTGTGGTGCATCCAAGTTATGGACATGGCATCTTGAACATCCATGGTCCTTGGGCTCAGCTTCTGGTGTGTCAACCTGTTACGCCTTGCCCTTCCCTGTCATTGATCTAGTTGAAGTCGTCAGTGCTTGTTGGGAATTAACGTCCTCTTCTGTGGACACCTTGCCATCCTTTTGGCCCTTGGTATTGAACTAGAGTTGTAAGAGATAATGTACAATGTAAACACAGTACTCACCTCGCTTTCCTTGTTAGCAACTTGGCCAATATTGAGCCAAGGATGATTGGGCCACTCAGTGGTATCATTCCTGAGAATTTTGCTCCAGTCAGGCCAATGATCATTCTGGTAGCAAGACATCTGAATGTCGCAGGCTACAGCCAAGAGAGGGACCCTCTCGGCCCCTCCTGCAATGGCCCTGATTGTGTCCTAGAGCAATTAGTTAACTTCTAAATATGCTAGAATTAATGAAATATATGAGATGTGCCTTCAGATCTACAATGGCTTGATGCCATGCCTCCATCCAAGCTGCTGGTCCATTGGTTGGCCCAAGCACCTTCTCTTTGAGGACTTGGTGAATGGCGGCAGTCATGTCATTGACGATGGATTGAATAGAAGTCATTGTTGTATGTGGCATAGAAATTTGATGAGTGCAGCAGTGATAATAGTAAGTGGATGAGGAGGAGGGGGTTCAATGTTTTGAGTTAGGAACACCAAGGACCAACAAGGTTTTGACTTTGTTTGGCTTTTTTCTTTTGAGTCAGCATGGCTCGGCAATTGCTTGTGGATTCGTTATTGTCCACACATGTCACCATGTTCCCACATTTGAGACAACTCCACTGCTGCATTGTGATTACCATATGCTGCCAAAGTTCCTCTTCCTTATCATTTCACTGTCCACAATTTCCATCCTCATGTACTATGCAGAAGCAAGTTTGCTTTCTGAGCTCAGGTATATTTTATTATACTGATTTTGTGCCATTGTTTATGTTAATATTTTTACCGAAGGTGCAAGCTTGGTCACCCACTCTCAATGGTCAGTCTCTGCTGACAATATATCTGATGACATTGGTACATGATCAGTTTCACCTTTGAGTAGTTATGACCTGGTTCGATTTATAGATATGATTAATGAATCAGAATTTCCATAGCATATTCCAACCCCTCTGCCATTCAACCCTGCTTGGTTGTCTGTTATACCACCCAACCCAAATGATCTAGCCAATGCTCATATACCAATACCACCCCCATTCACAATACCAACTACAGATCTGAACTGTTGGTCCAAAGCACAAATCCCAACCTCTCCTCCATTTTTGCCAAATGACAAGAACATTTGGATCCCAACTCCTCCACCTTTCATCCCTCAGGCCAAAGACCAAGAAATATTCTCGGTCTCACAGCCAACAACACAAGTGTGTCTTTTTAAACATTTCTGTCACCAATAAATATATTCATATCCATAAGTGCAGATAAATAAACATGCTAAACAAGTGCCAAATATTTCAACATTGCAAAGTTGTGAAGCCAGAGAAAAGTATTGGGCTGAAGCCATGAAGACCATTCAGAAATGTTGTAAGTGAACTTTCATAGTATATTAATGATTTGAGATCTCATAATATGTCCTAATGGAGTTGCCGCAAGAGATGATCCAGACTTAGCTCTGGAGTTTGTAAATACCAAGGGCATCCCGAATTTCAGTGAGCTTATACAAATGCTCTGAATGATACACACTGATGATATCAACAGTATTTGCAGATGCTAAAACCATTGATTCCATGGTGCAGGAAGCTGCAAGAGTTCCACATCAACCGATTGAGCATCTGCTTGTTTGGGTGGCCATGGAAATGGCCACAAACTCTTTCATTCAAGCTTCACAACAGAGAATGGAATTGCTGGAGAGCCAGATGAGGTTATTAGATATATTAGATTATATTCAAGAACAGTGTGTGTAACGACACAAAGTAACTTTGTATCATATTAGTAAAATGTTCCATTCAAATGGGCATCTATACCAGAAGAAATATCAATATCTGAATAGATTTCATAGCCATGAAGATTTATATGTGAGTCACACCCACCCTACTCGGCCTTGCCATATGCATTGGTGTAAATCATACCCACCCTGTGTGGTCTGACTGTATGCATCAGTGTGAGTCACACCCACCCTACTTGGTCTGGTCATATGCATCGAGGTACCTCATATCCACCCCATTTGGTCTGGCTGTATGCATCGGTGTGAGTCACACCCACTCTGCTCAGTCTGGTAGTACTCATTGGTGTGAGTCACACTCACCCTGCTCAGTCTGGTCATATGCATCAAGGGGAGTCATACTCACCCCACTTGGTCTGGCCATATGCATTTGGTGTGAGTCACACCCACCCTGCTCAGTCTGGTCATATGCATTGAGGGGAGTCATACCCACCCCACTTGGTCTGGCCATATGCATCAGTGTGAGTCACATCCACCCTGCTCAGTCTGGTCATATGCATCAGTGTGAGTCACACCCACCCTGCTCAGTCTGGTCATACTCATTGAGGTGGGTCATACACACCCCACTTGGTCTGGCTGTATGTATTGATGTGAGTCACACTCACCCTGCTCAGTCTGGTTGTACTTATTGAGATGGGTCATACCCACCCCACTTGGTCTGGCCATATGCATCAATGTGAGTTACACTCACCCTGCTTGATCTGGCCATATGCATCAGTGTAAGTCACACCCACCCTGCTTGGTCTGGTTGTATGCATCAAGGTACCTCATATCCACCCCACTTGGTCTGGCTGTATACATCGGTGTGAGTCACACCCACCCTGCTTGGTCTGGTCATATGCATTGAGGTACCTCATATTCACCCCATTTGGTCTGGCCGTATGCATCGGTGTGAGTCACACCCACCCTGCTTGGTCTGGTCATATGTATCAAGGTACCTCATACCCACCCCACTTGGTCTGGCCATATGCATCAGTGTGAGCCACACCCACCTTGCTTGGTCTGGTCATATGTATTGGGGTGCACCACACCCATCCCACCTGGTCTGGCCATATGTATCTGCCTGAGTCACACTCACCCTGCTCAATCTGGTTGTACACATCAGGGTACATTATACCCATCCATAAGGTTGTTATATTGGGTGCTCTGCACCCTGTCCTCACTCCTTACTCACATTGGTGAAGTGTACCAAGTGGTATTCACAGATGAGTAATGTAGAAGTAATATGAGGATTGGCCCATTACCAGGACAGGCCTCTCCTTTTTATCTACCTACTGCGCATGTGATTACCTCATATCACATGCGCTCGTAAGTACACAACCAGGGGTTATTACCCTATTTAGTATCTACAGGGGCTATTGCCCCTTACACCCTCCCCCAGTAGAGCCAGCAGTGGCTCAGAAAGAGAGAAAGCATGATTAGTATACAGTGACTCACAAAATTGTCCCAATGTTTCGCATATTTTGATTGTTTATTAAATAACTTCTGAACACAAACAGATATAAACAAAGTGTCAGTGTATGAATGGAACTACCGACTCAGGGCTAACT
>JBBPMX010000317.1:0-15548 GCA_038090515.1 Pulveroboletus cf. viridisquamosus | reverse complement strand
CACGAGCCCACCCTTTGTCAACACCAGCGTGTTACCATTGACCCTGCCCGTGGAGGATGCACAAATATCACGCTCATCCACGCCCATGGGGCGGAGTGAGATTGGAAGTGATGCGTCATACTTCAAGGCGCCTTGTACCCTCAGCGTCGCATTCACGGAGCCCCTTGATGCACTATCCAGCAATGTTCATCGAGAGTCATCAAGTGTTCAGTCTGCGGTTCGAAAGTGGATGGGCTCAAGCCAAGCTCAGGAAGGGGATAGCGACGACCAGAAGCTCGGGGATCACGTTGGATTTTCCCTACCGCAGACTCCACGTTATGCGACATGCGCTCTCCCTGAGGATAGCTCTTGTGTCCATGTCCCGCCTTCATCTGAAGTCCAGCCCGTTCTCGAAAAGAAAGAGTCAGTTCCATCAAGCATGCCCGGGGAGGACGGACAAGTATTATGCGTGCTTGCACCCGAGATATGGGAACAAGCGAGTGCCGCACCACTTTTGGAGGCACCTTGCACCCTCAGCGTCGCATTCACGGACCCCCTCGAGGCGCTGTCCGAAAACATGGACCGAGAGCGGAGTATTTACTCTGCAGACCAGGAATGGACTAGCTCGGACCGAACTCAGGAAGGGGACAGTGAGGGTGGGATATCTGAGCACGGGCACACGGACGACCGTTCGGTACATAGCAGTAACCAGACATTCGAGGACGCTATTTCACGCCCCCCAACCCCCCCTCCGAGTTCTACGACACGCCCTCAGCTTTGGAACAACTCCCGCGTTCGTGTTCCAGATACTCAACCCGAAGAAGGCAAATGGAATTGGTCCAGAGAATTGGAGATGAAACGAAAAGAGGAGGAATTAAAGAGGAGGGAACAGGAGGTGAATTCAAGGGAAATAACGGTTGGGCAGAAGGAGGAAGATATCAGACGGAAGGAAACCGAAGTCAGGATTATAGAAAAGGGGGCGAAACGCAAGGAGTCTGAGGCAAAGCGGAAAAAGGAAGCGGCGGAACGAAAGGAGGAAGAGGTACAGCGCAGAACGAAGGAAGCCATTCTCAAAGCCGAAGAAATACGGAAGAAAGAGGAGAAGCTGCGCAAACGCGAAGATGAGCTTGGGCACAGGGAAGATGTCCTAAACCACAGAGAGGCAGAAATACGTCGTAGGGAGGACGACAGATTGCGGGAAGAGGAGGAAGCACGTCGTCAGAGGGTTGAGGAGAAAAAGGAAGAGGTTCGGGCCTGGCTTCGACCTACACCCTCTCCACGAGTGCCTTACTCCTCTGGCCCCGACTATAGCGGACGTAACACACCTGCTGCAGCGAGCCCGCCCATTGACGGCGTCGGTACGAGTGCTTCCAGTCATAGCAGTCCTACCAGTGACTTCTCACTGACCTCCACGCAACCAACTTCCATAACCAATTCTCAATCACCGAGTCACTCCAAACCAACAGGTCCGGTGACTTTGACCCCGAAGCCTCCGACTAGTAGCACACCAAATCCACCACCCAAGGATGCCGAGTTTCATCGACGGCAAGTTAGGCAGACTCGACAACATGAAGAGCAACCGAGACGTGGGCCAACGAGATCGCACGAAAGGCAAGCAGAGCCAGGCAGGACGATGTCCAAAGAAGAAGCTACGAAGCTATTCGAGGCTCACAGTGACCAATGGGGCAAGATTCAGACCTCGAGATCGTTGACATGGGAGGATTTTCCCTGGCCCACGTTCAAGCAACCGAAAGGTCCCAACGATCTGACCTTGCGTGCGATCAGCGCATATATGCTGTCACCGTTTCACCCCCAGGACAGGGGAACGAAGGAACATATCAAAGATCACATTCGGCGATGGCATCCTGACCGGGTCAACTCTAGGTTACTTCCAAAAGTCAAAGAGAGCGAAAGGGCACGAGTTTCTGAAGGGGTCAAATCTGTGGAGAGGATACTCAACGACCTCTTGCGCGGTTAAGACCACAAAGAGGTGAGTGTCTAACATCTACGGACTCTGGGATGGTCGGACTTGTCTCATTCGTCGAAAGTAGCTAGATCATCATGTTCGTATCGCAACTTGTTTGTTGACATCTTTCAGTAAGAATGTTGTACTATATATTAGGCATCGTTGTCGTGCCCTTCAAAAGTTCATTTACCGTGTTAGAGGCTGCCCAGCGCCGGCGGGAGTCTGGTCACAAGTAGTGTTCAGAAGAGTATCTGTGCCGGCGCCCGTTGCGAATACAGCTGGACCTTTGGAAAGAAAAGCAAGTTCCCGTCACCCTCCAGTTTCGAAAAGGTCCCGGGATCGCCGACCAATACCTGAGCCAAATCGAATGGTGTATTCCATGGGTGCGCGTGTGATCCAGGGACGCTTCCATTTTCATCAGTTCTGCGCGACAAGACAGTCGTCGCAACGAAGAACCATTTACGCTACACTCATCCGCATCAGGCGTCCTCGGGCACAGGAGCCGTCCCAAAATAAAACACCCATATGCGACGAACCCAGTTGTGCAGAGTGTGCGTGGGAGCGTGGAGAGAAAGAGATGGAGGGTTGGACGCCGAATAAACGCACTTTATGTATGAGCTCACATGGCGTGTCACAGCGGATCTGAAATAACGACGTCTAATTCCCAGAACGAACGGAAGTGGAAAGGCGAGTTGACACACGAGTAGGTGACTGACACTTCTAAAAGAAAAGGGGACCTTCTACGACAGACCGTATGAGCATGATATCTTGAACGGGATTGACCCGACATGCTTACGGCGCCCTGCGTATTATGGGAGTCATCCGGAGAGGCGGGCTGTGTAGAGGCGCTGTTACTAGCACTCACGACGGTCTGACGACTGCGAGCGGTCGGTATCGGCCGTGTTACTCGTCATAGCCCGTAGCAGATGGATCCGAGTTGCTTATTTCGGGGGCATCTACAGCAGTCACGGCATGAAGCTTTCGCACCCCTTTATGTCGTTACCTGTTGTGGGGAGCTGGCGCTGAACAGCAAACAGCAAACAGCAAACAGTCTGTCATTGTTCGAGTCAGACAATCCTACTAGTTTCTGCGGACCCTATAAACACCGGTATCGATACGGTACAATGAACGACGTATACCAAATATAGATGCTGGTGGCAGTGTAGTATATTTGGAAGCTTCGACTAGTCTGTGCTAAGACAGTGTAGGACTTGCCCACGCTCTGGTGACGGGCGTGTCCGGGAGACGAATAGGTCATACATGCTGTAGATCCCCCACATACATAACCTCTTCGACGTCATGCTGTCTCGACAATCGACCGACGCAGTGTCCAAATTATTCCACTCACCCACATATCACACCCTTCACGTTAGCTACACCCGATCTCGCCTCGCTTAACCCCCATACCCCCTGATGGGAAACTATAATCCCCCTGCTAGTGGGCCATTACCCTCCCATCTCGAACCCGAAGACAAATGGAGGCAGATACTTGAGATGAACATCCAGGCAAGGTTTCGTTCCGTGATCAACGAGGTGAAGGAGATGGTCGCTGAACACCATGCGTTGGTCCAAACCACCCGCCAACGGCGCAATAAACGCCTCCAAGCCACACATGGGCAAGAACAGCAAGAGGGACGGCCTTCTAGACATATTCCAAATCAGGCATGGACGACATCAGAGGAACAGGGACCTACGACGTCTCCGCAGCTCAACCTACCCGAAATCCGTCTTCTTCCACCATCATCTCCACCACTCTTCCAGTTCCAGTCCAGAACCTATGTTTCTCCCATCTCGTCGACACCATCCCCATCCACTCACGAAGCGGAGCATGCCGATGAACCGTATGTGCCAGGCTCTGCCAAATCACCCAATCCGACACTAAAGGAGACTGTCCGACATAAACCACGCGTGGATGCGACACCTGCTGCACCGAAGTTTTGGAAGCCATCCATCACACATGAGGACACACAAATATCACGTACGTTACGGCTCGCGCTCTATGGTGACGCCGCGAGTGCTATACCATCTGTCAAAGCACCCGTTCCTCCTTCGTCTGCGGGTCGACCTGCCATGCACGAGATTAAAAAGTTGTCCACGCGTGAGGAAAACGTGCAAATGTCACGTACGATAAGATCGGCAGTCCGTGGTGGTACTGCGAAAGCGACATCATCTTCCGAAGCATTTGCTCCCCCTTCATCCGCAACTCAACCCAGGAAGTACGAAATTTGGAAGCCGTCTATGACACGGGAGGAGGACGCGCGAATGTCGCGTACGACAAGGTCGGCAGTCCATGGTGACAATGTGAGAACTTCGTCATCTTCCGAAACATCCGTTCCCCCTTCGTCCGCAAGCCAGCCCAGCAAGTACGAGATTTGGAAACCGTCGATGACACGTGAGGAGGATGCGCGAATGTCACATACGCCCTTGTTCGCGAAAAGCAGCGACACTACGAGCGACGTATCATCCTTCAAAACACCACGTAACTACAGCCTCGCATTCACAGAACCCCTCGTTGCGCTGGCTACCAGCATCGACGAGGAAGGATCGAGTATCTGTTCCGTGTATCAAGAACGAGCTGGCCCAGACCAAGCACGGGGAAAGGACAGGGAGCGCGAGAAACCTGCGGACGAGCACACCGAAGAGTGTTCAGTGCGTAGCAGCGACCAGGGGTTCGAGGACCAGATCGGGTTTTCCCAGCCCCTGCTGAACTCAATGACATACTCACAGGCTGGGGACGACTCCCGCATTCATGGTGCAAAGGCAAAGTCGGAGCAGAAACAGAGGGACCGGGAGCCCTGGCAATTGGGAACGAGACGAGATGAGGAAGTGAAGAGGAAGAAACAATGGACGAGGGGAACGACGGCCAGACAGAAGGAGGATATCGTGTGGAGGGAAGAAGCAGTCAAGGCGATCGAAGAAGCAAGACGTAAAGAGCTTGAGGCAGTGCAGAAACAGGAAGCAGCGGAACGAAGAGAGGAAGAAGCACAGCGCAGAGCAGAGGAAGCCATTTTTAAGGCGGAAGAAACGCAGAAAAAAGAGGAAGAGTTGCGCAGACGAGAAGACGTGCTCAAGCGCAGGGAAGAAGATCTCGACCACAGAGATGCAGAAATGCGTCGCCGGAGGCTTGAAGAGAGCAGACGGCGAGAGGCCATGAATATCTTGGTTCCGGAGTGGTTTCGACCTACGCCTGCTCCATCCATGCCTAATCCTTCGGGCGCTTGGCTGACCCCAGATTATAACGGGCGGAGCACACTTGCTGCAAGGAACTTACTCACTGATGAAACCAGTACGATCGCTTCCACTGGTACTTTGCCTACCATTGTCTGGTCAGGAACTTCCACTCCACCCACCTCCATCAACAGTTTCCAGCCGTCGAGTACTCCCAAACCTTCCAGACCGGCCACCCCGACGCCATAATATCCGATGCCAAAGCCTCCAATTGGTAGGATTCGCTTGTAAGACAGACTTCTAATATGATAAAGAGGGAGAGTTCGATGAGCATGGACTCTGGGGCACTTCGTTAGTTGAATGCAGCTAGACCGTGATACCCAAACCTATATCGTGTATCGTTAGTCATTTCTCGTTTGTTAACATACCTCAATACCCCGGCCACGTCATCTACTACATTGGGAATGCTGCACTGTACTTTCGATTTTCATTTATTCAGTCCCATTCGTCTCTTCCGTAGACTCAAAATAACACATGGAGTCCTGAAAAACTTGATGGACAGAAGTACCGAAATGACGACACCAGGTGAGATTTTGACTGTGTGCGCGTATGGGTCTCAAGTTAGTTACGCATGTGAGTGAATACAGACTAGGCGAATCAAAGATAGTGACTCCTAACATAGGAATGGGCTTACGTCCAGTTAAGAACATGTATCGGAGGAAAGTACTCGAGGTCCGCACGTCGTGTGAATAATTCCGACGCAGGCAAATTTTCACTTGGATTAGGTAGGGCCAGGGTGTCAGCGATGAAGGATGTTGGATTGACACATTCGAAATCCCCCTGGTGAGGGCAGGTGGAACAGGTTGTCTGGAAGGGGCAGAAGGATGCTTACAAGTCATGATAATCTCATCATCGCTACCACCTTCCACGTTCAGACCTCGTGGCATACTGAGAGCGCAGGGAAATCTCGGTGGACAATTCGAGCGCTTTGAAGCGGGATTTTGACACTCTATATATATGCACTTTCCCGTCGAGACATCCGCAAGCAATCTGGCAGGGTGGAGGTTATCATGGAAGTTCGCACTGTGGCGGTGCAGTGCGTGCTACGGTCAGCAGGAACTTGGAAGCTACGCGTATCCTCGCTCACCTTCGCAGTGCACTACACAAATACTGCCCGTCATGCATGCTTGGCAACTCTCGAGGACGATTCGCTTCAAATCGTGCAAGCATGGGACTGAACTTCTATATTCGTCTGGTTGAGCGCTTATAGCCCTATGCACAGCAAGTGCAACTCTTTCCCAAGATCAGTCGCGTGCCTACTCACACTCTCATGAACTCGCAGAAAATCCTGATCGAAATTGCGTCGGTCTCAGATCGAGTTACTCGTACGCTCGTTCGATATGCTGGTCGCACAATCGTCGAAATCCATCGATTGGACAAGATAGTCGTCGGGTCCAATGCTATTCTGAAAACACTCAACAACAGCTTACTTCTAAATGGCGGCAGTATCGACGATCGGCTTGCAGATTGGTTAGGCAGTGATGAACCCATAAAGTGTCTACATACGTTGAATCAGATGGAGAAGATATTGAATGGACAGGCCTCCCATGGCAGACGGAGCTTATTTCAAGCGTCAATTTTTATGCACAGCAGAGACATCAGTAACGAAGCAATTGGGCTCTTCCAGGCGCAAAGAGCCTTTTTCCACTTCTTGTTGATGCCAACGGACATCTGGTAACTATCACGACAACTCTACCATAGAGTCGCTCCTCATGGCTCTGCGCAGGAATCGCGAAAATGATACTCAGCGACTACTCGTACCCGCTCAGCACGGTATGACGGATTTGCAACGGGCGAATAGAAATCAAGATCTCGGACAAATCATGCCACGCAAGAGCGGAGATATTTCCAGTGTACTACAAGAGGGAAACAGGAAGGTGGTTGATGGTATGTTGCTACATTTTTTTCACGCGTGTTGAGTGTCTCAAAAGGATGCATTTTACAGCGGAGAAGCTCAAGAGTATCGTAGGGTGGCTGAATGCATGGAATTGCAAGGACACACACAGACGGACTATCAATTTGCGTCAGCCCGACACATGTGCATGGTTGCCTAAAACGAACGCATTTATGACATGGAAGAGTTCAACCGACTCTTCTCTGTGGTTGCATGGGAAAGGTAGAGTGGTTATGTTTTAAGGTGGTTGTTGCCGAGCTGAAAATTATCAGCTGGGGCTGGGAAATCTGTCCTAGCGTGCGTGATTCTTTTGCACTTCCCGCCGATGCTTAACTCTGGTCACTAGTGCCTCTGTAATCGAGAACATTAAGAATACGCTCGGGGATGGCGAGATATTGATGTTCTTCTACTGCGACTTCCGAAGTGGACGATCCACGAACGCCGCGGAAGTCATACGCTCCCTGCTCTCCCAGCTGCTACAGCAGTTAAAGCAATATATCGTTGATCATGACGGCCCAATCGACGAGCTATTCAAGGCCAGGGATGAAAGCATTTCGACCATCAATGACGCCATGTTACTCGCCCACCACTTTTCTCGTGTGGTGGAGCAGCTTAGCCAACAACTACTCATCGTCATCGACGCTCTGGATGAGTGCCAAAACGTAGAGGGGCTCTTGGATGCTCTCATAGAGCTGAAGAAGAGTGGTCTCCGATTATTTGTGACCAGCCGGCCGCTGCAGGTAATCAAGGAGAGGCTCAGTGCTTTCACCGAAATCTCCATGGACACAATGAAGTACGAGATATCGATGGATATCGAACTGCATGTCATGAAATTCTTGGACTCTCATCGACGGCTGAGAATTATGGACACCAGTTTGAAGAAGGAGGTTTATTCTGCTCTATGGGTGGGGGCTGATGGGATGTGAGTAGTATCGCACTCCGAAATCATTGGATGAATTCCTGAATGCTACTTCGTAGGTTCCGTTGGGTGCAATGCCAACTCGATGTCATCAAGCAATGCGTGACCACAGCGGATGTCCGAAAGGCACTGAACAACCTTCCGAGTGGTCTGGATGAGACGTATGAGCGAATCCTTCTCCAGATTGATGGAGATAAGGAAGGCGAGGTTGTCAGGAGAGCTTTAGTATGGCTTGTAGCTGCCTTGGCACCCCTGCAATTGTCCCAAATTATGGAGGGCCTCTCGATTGACGTCGGTCGTCGAGTGCTGGATCCAGAATCCACGCCTGTTCATGGGCCTGCGCTGTTGGATGCGCTCGGCAGTTTAGTGACGTACAATGACTTGACGGATGTTGTCACATTGTCTCATTTCAGTGTCAAGGTATACCTGTTATGACATCCGGTTCTCTGTCGCTGATTTTGTTTGGATAGGAATACCTCACGAGAAAGTCCATTCATGGAAGACAGCCAACATATAATATCAATGGGCAGGAGGCTCACACACAGCTTGCTTTGCTTTGTATATCGTACATCATTGCCTACCTCAAGCGCAGTAAACCTGGCAGTTATGGAGTATCAACAGATGACACGCATCGGCCTCGGATATGCTATGACGATTACGACGCAGCTGTTGCTCGCACAATAGGATGTTCTGTGACTCCGATTCAATCGTCTGTGTCCTATTCTCTTCTCGAGTATGCGTCATACGATGGCCTCCGACACCTTTTCTACGTCAACCCGAGGGATCAAGAGATACTGCAAGCTATCATAGATCTCCCATCGCATGCGCATCGGCACCCTTTCGAGTGGGACGAGTTTACCTCACGTCCTTCGTGGCCGGGTCTTGAACATGATTTAGTGATGTACATTTTGATCGGTTTCGCGCCGGAGCCACTGCTGCGTCTATATCTCGATCATTTTAAACCCAAGCTGAAGGACGGGACGAATCCACTCGTATATGCGGCATACTTTTCCAAGTCCGAGCACGCCCGGACCTTACTGTCAAGAGGCTTTAGCCTGAGCCGCACTGGCCGCGACATTTGGTCCTCACGTCAGCTCCTGCCACTTGAAGTTGCTTTCCATCGGTCATATGATTGCGTTGTCTTCAACTTGTTCTTGAGGGCAGGAAGCCCTGTTCCTCAAGCGCTCTTTGTGAGCATGCTACAGGGGGGGAGAACATACAGTCCACTTCCTAACCCCAATGTTGTGAAGCTGTTACAAACAGATGAGTTCGTCGAGTGGGCATTTAACATTTGCGATGAAGAAGCACTGCAACGTGCACTGGATCCCGCCTCATATCATTTCGGATTCTCTGAAAGAGATATCTCCTCCATTCAAAGAAGACTAATCCAGATCGACCAGGATCGAAAGACCCAATTCGATGAGAAATCCCTCCGCAGTGCTGTATCTGCGGGACATATTTCTACCGTCAAGCGAATACTCTCCTTCAATATACCATTGCCTCATGACATCCTTCGCGATGCGGTTCACAGCCCCCGCCCAAAAGCGGCGATGATACGTTTCTTGCTCAGCGAGAGGAGTAGCGTACACGTCATGTCGCCAGGCGGAAACACTCCGCTCCACGTTGTGGTCTTCAGTTCCCCCCCTCTAGAAGATGAATGTTTGGAGAGTGTCCAAATGCTCGTTGAAGCAGGGTGCGACCCCTCCGCACGCAATTTAAATGGGCAGACACCTCTTCACTTTGCAACCAAGCATAGACGGATCTCTGTCATCAAGTACTTGCTTTCTTTGCAGGTGGAATTACCACCCGATATCATGTTGCCAGCAGCCGTGTCAGGCGCCCCATCAACACTGCGCTTGTTGATGAGCAAAGGAGCTCATTTGCATGTTATTCGGGTGGATGGAAGCACACCCCTCCATCTCGTTCTAGAGAATTTCCTATTGAACCCGGACGAACGTCTGGAGTGTGTCAAAATTCTCATCAATGCTGACTGCGATCCCTCTCTACCCAATGCTTTCGGCGAGACACCTTTCGATCTCGCGGTACACTCGGCCCCGCCCATGGTCATAAGGTACCTTCTTTCACTGAACATTCAGTCATCTCCTGGCACGTTCCTGTCCGCGTGTGGCAACCTATCTAGGCGAATGTCTCCAATAATTCAACTCCTGATCAGCCAGGGGGCTGATATACACGCTACTCTCCCCAATGGGGACAGTCCACTTCACCTTTGCATGGCAGCCAACTCTGAAGTGGAATGTTTAAGAAGGGTTGAAACCCTTGTCAATGCCGGGTGCAATGCTCGTGCTTGCAATTTGGTTGGTGAAACACCCTTTCATGTTGCGGTGAAGCGCGGACACATCCTTGTCATGGAATATCTGCTCTTAATCGGCATATCAGCACCTTTGGACATAATGCTCACTTTATTCGGGGTGTTTCGTCCGCCAACCCAGCTGATCCCAATGTTAGTTCGCTTCCTTCTCGACAAAGGTGCTGATATACACATCGTCGGCGAATATGGTATGACTTTACTGCATTTCGCGGCAGAAATTTCAGACGAGAAGGATGCTTTAGAAGTGGTTAAACTCCTTATCCATTTCGGGTGTAATTCCTCTGCACTCAATTCATCACAAGAAACACCTCTTCATATTGCTGTACGCCATGGACACGTGTCTGTCGTCGACTATCTTCTTTCATTGGGTGTGGCATTCCCCTCCGACATACTCCTTGTGGTGTCAAGCTGGTCCGATCAAACGCAGATGATTCGTTATCTCGTCGACAAGGGTGCTGACACTTCTGTTGCTACAGCAGATGGAGATACTCCGTTACATCTGCTCCTTGAGGAGGGCATGGAAACCGATTGCCTGGAGGTTTGCAAAATCCTCATTGATGCTGGATGTGATATTAGAGCTCGGAACCTAGCAGAGGAGACTCCACTCCACGTTGCGGCAAGGCGCGGGTTTGTGACCATCTTGGAATATTTCGATTCACAAGGGATACCACTCCCTCGCGATATCTTGTCCACCTCGGCACCAACGACCATTCGTTTCCTCTTCGGTAAAGGCATGATTACAGTTGAAGACAAAGAACTTATCCAGCGCGCCCTCGACTTCGAGTCATCCTTTCACTTTGACGAAAAAGACTACTTGGAGTGTACTCGGATCCTTGTTGACCTGGGCTGGGATCCTTTAACGAGAAACTCGTCCGGTGAAACGCCAATGCATGTTGCAACAAGGCATGGGTACATTTCTGTCATCAAGTACCTTCTTTTGCAAAGTGTGCCACTCCCTGCAAATATTCTCCTTGTCGCAATCCCGCCATTGACAAGAGATGTTTGGCACACGTGCAACCCGGCACCACTGGCCCGGTTCTTGATATCTAAAGGAGCCAGCGTAAACATCACTGCGCCGAACGGAGATACTCCCCTTCACAATATGTTCAGTTATGCTCCTAAAAGTGGCCATTATATATCGGAGGGCTTCTGGGAGCTCATCGAGATTCTGCTTACCCATGGTGCTGAACCCACTGCACAGAATACGGATGGACAAACACCGATTGATCTTGCGGAAGCGCAGGGACTTCATGTCAAGACGAACTTTATGCGTTTGGTCCAGGACTCTCGTGCCGCCGTGCGCAGCGCCAGCTTACCCTGGTAGGGCCTCAACCTAGAAGTTAATTAGGAAAGCTATCTTTTTGAACCACTGCAGTGGGGAAAGCGTACTGGTAATCATTTTGGGAGAGCTGAGCCGGGGGTATTCGACGCTGTAATTCGATGTATTCTGATATCGAGTTGAATTTGTACCGCAACGTGCGCATATGATCTGTTGATTGTGCAAGTTGGCGACGATGTTTTCCCAATACGGTCACTTCCTCTAGTCAATGCATGATAATCTTGATGGCATGTCTCTCGCCACGGCCCTTCTCACCCTCTCACCCTCCGCCAGACAGTACCTCATTTTTTATACTGAGATCTCATTCGCTGATCGTCCAGTATGCCACCAAGCCAACCCGAGCCACTAGACTCGAGTCGGGTTGCGAGCAAGTCTGCAGCATCTCGACCACTCCTCGCCACGAAGGCTGCGAGGAAGTTTATGCAGACGCAGACCCAGTCCGAATCCGATGGCCATTCCTCCACTACTGGCAGTCAAAATGATGGTGAGTCGAAGATGTACGTGGTTGTCTGATTCGTGCCCATCTACTCTCCAGACTCGGACTCGGACGTCTTTGGAGGATCTGATCGTGGTGAGGGCTACAAACAGATTTCGTGACATAGATTTATATTGACCCAAGGAACGTGGCTAGGTGTGAGACGCCACCCTGCTCGCCCGACTTTGGTCGCCAAGAGAGCGAGGAAAGTAAGGTTCAGTGACGGAGACGGTTCGGACAGCGACAATGCCACCGTACGCGCAGAGCTATCTCCACGTCGCCCACAACAAAATCAGCCAGTCCAATCTGAGTCCTTCCAATCTCACATCGTCAACCAGGCGAAGCAGAGTAGCAATAAGAAAAGTAAGCTGAAGCTTGATACGAATATTGTGACAATTTTGGTGAGACTCTCGCCTCAGCTCAGAGATCGCGTGGGTTTGCTCGGAGCCAATGTAGGTATCCACAATGACAGTCCAAAATCGAGACAACTCACTGAGATCGTTCAAGCGGACATCGCTGACGACAGACCCTTTAAAAGCACTTGCGATTTTGATTTTCGCAGAGTCGAGGTTAGCAAGTGGGCCAACAATCATCCTGAAACAAGGCGCAACGATGGTGGGAGGCGCTACGCACGCATGTCAATCGGATCATCTAGTCAACGCCGACCATCTCAAGATTCCAGTATATTCAACCAGGATAGACGACGACGATGGTTTCTTCGTCGCGGACATGTTGGGTCGCGCGGAAGGCCCAGCTCCTCTAATCATGAGATCGGACGTGAGAGATACAACGAAGACATTCGCCAGTAGGTCCTGAGACCTTCTAGTCGTTGGATTTTACACAGGATCTCGGGATGTTTAGGATACCCAGACAGAGTGCTGCTAAAGCTGCTCGCAAGCACCAGGTTGGCACGAAGTCGACTGCGCCTCGTCTCCTGGCTCTCGAAGATGAATCGGATGCTGAGAGAGAGCATGATATCCATTATCCAGCCCAGGATAGTGACGTTGTTGTGGACGAACCTGCCAACGAATACCTGACTGATGAATCGGAAGGTGATGAGTCTGAGGAAGGGGCCGTAGAATCTTCGGGGCCATCGCAGGCTCTTCTACACAATTTGGAGCAACTTTCATTGGGTGTCGTTCGACTTCACAAGATGCGACGGCTTCCTTTCTTGCGCCGTAATCTCCGAAATGGATTCCAGCTTCGTTGTCGAATGGTTGGCGTTGACGCCAAGCCTCGCCCCTTTTCACGCGCGCGCATTTCTGTTGTCTATACCTGTCCACTGACAGATGATGGCTCGAGTCACTCTGGAGGACTTCAGACCACGTCTGCAAAGAGCTCGATGAGAGAATGGCTATGTCCACTTTGCGACCTCCACAAGAAGTTCGACAATCTGAGTATGCTGGATAGGCATCTAGCGTGGGACCATTCAAGTGTCAAAGTGCATTGGGATCAGGTGCGTCGTCTGAACCTACTCGAAACCTCCGGCTCATGGTCTATAGCAACATACTGTACTTTCGTTAACCATCCCGGACTCCCAGGCAGTGTCGTAGGCAACCTTTCAAACTAGATGGACTGGTTCAAAATGTTAACTATTTAATTATCCAGTAATCCGATCATAACCCCTCGTCAGGTTCCTGCCAGAGACTCGTCTATCTCGGAATGGTCTTTAGATTCGAGGAGACATGTCGAAAGGAACGAGAGTGCGGATCTCGACCAGAAATCTTCTCTCCGGACTTCCAGCACACCGTCCGGTGTTACAAGTGAATCCGTCGCTGGGTCTGCCTCCACCCTTCCAACGAGCGTGGAGGAAGAATTGAAACCAAAACCCGACATGTCCAGACGCCCACGCCCAGACCACGCAATTGCCGATTCTTGGACCGGAAATAGTGCAGTGTCAGGGCGAACGGCTTCTCAAGATCTGTCGGGGGACGGTAGGCAAGACGGCCTCGGGCCCTCAATTACGTCCCCATACTTGCCGGAGACGGATGAACGAGGTGATGTTTACTACTCCTGTCGTCCTGGTGGCCCACGCCTGTTCGATTTCTTGAACACGTTGTCCCTGAAACCCTATGGAGTGCTCAAGTGGGTGATAATCGACAGAGAGGAGGAATTATTTGAGTTGGATGATGTCCTCGATGAGGACAAGGTGATGCAAGCACTCTGGTTCAGATGGATTTTCCTGAATCGGTGAGCACTTTTCATGCGTGTATCGTACCGGCATCAAGACAGCTGCTCCAGGAACAAGTTTGTCGCAAACTACTTTGATGGAACAAAGACGTTTGTCAAGGAAAACTGGGAACTGATAAAGCAAGGTGCTGGGTTATTAGCTCTGAGAACATGGCTGCTGGTGAGTGATTGTGTTGGTCCACGGCAAGATTCTGAGTACCTTTGTGGTTCTGGTAGGTCCTGGTTGTGAATAACTTCCTCCTTCCTGTGGAGGTTGTCACGCTCATGCGGTATTACCAGGAGCTAGCGAGTATACAGATGAGGTCATAAGTAAAACAAAAACTGTTGAATTTAGCGTAACTGTTATTATCCCAATGCTTGAGCTTCCGTTATGAACAGACTTTGCGAGCTTCCATGAAGCCCCCCGTGAAGTGTGAGCCGGGCAACCTTGTAGGCGTCGATGATCACGTCAGATGAAAGCGAGTAGACAAACAGCCGTAGGTTCCAAATTCAAAATGCCTACTTGCATACGTCAATCTTGAGCTCCACGGGTGGTACCGAGGGTTATTCTGGGCACCAGGCCAGTCGGTCCTCGAGTATTCCCACGCAAGCATTTGTACAGGACTTGCAAGCATCTCGGGCTTGGGGGTGGTTGAAGGTCGTGCCCTCATGATAGACATTAAATGTGCATTCTGCCTGGCGCGTGAAGGCGGCATTCGACCCGAGGTTTAGTGGGTAGAGTCTTGATGAAGGGAGGAAAGTGTCTGTCGTGCCCTAATTACGGGTGTCCTGCTACTAAGCAGCGTGTACGACGGTAGCAAAGCCCATGCGACACAGACGGGCCGACCATGAGTGTATTTTATTGTGGGGATCGGCCAGCGTTGCCGTCGCCTGCCGATCTTTCGGAAAGGGTAATTGGATGAACGACTGAGGCTCTGCAAAGAAAGCGACGTCCTCAGCAAAGTCAGCATGAGCAGAAAGGAGAGAATACAGTCGAAAGGTGAACCATCTTGGCGGGAGCGCGCAGTCTTGATTATTCCCGTCTCGTATCTCGGGCCAAGCGTAGTCTGTCCTTATTGGGAATCATCACCCCGTTCTCATCCGCGACCGCGACGTCGCCGTCACGTCGGGCTTCGATGAATGGACGTCCTCTAGTCGCACGAACGGATCATGTCGTGTCCTACATCCCACGATGCACGCCATCGCACTCTCTCACCACTGGACCAACCGTGCACGAACCGTTGCCAGTT
>JBBPMX010000316.1:0-15559 GCA_038090515.1 Pulveroboletus cf. viridisquamosus | reverse complement strand
GGGTAGTCAACCGTCTGGCTTCCACCAGGACGAATCCTTGACCCTATCGCTCGTAGGGTACCCCCTCGCTCCAGTGTCTTAGGATCTTACCAAGTCCACGCTCGACTCTTCGGGATCGAGCGTAACAGTATTTCTATGATAGTACCCATGAAGCATACCTTTCTGTCCCGTTTCCCCAATCTCATTCCCACCTTCTTGTGCACGTCGGACTCATCTGTGCTCTGGTCCGTGGTCTGGTCTATGTCGGACTTGTCTGACTCAATTCTCGCCCGTTTCGCCTTGGGCTTTGCAAGACATCAGCGTAGTATTGCTATAGACTGTAACGTACCTTTCCGTCCCATTTCCCCAATCTCATTCCCACCTTCTTGTGCACGTCGGACTCATCTGTGCTCTGGTCCATGGTCTGGTCTATGTCGGACTTATCTGTGCTCTGGTCCATGGTCTGGTCTATGTCGGACTTGTCTGACTCAATTCTCGCCCGTTTCGCCTTGGGCTTTGCAAGACATCAGCATAGTATTGCCACAGACAAACTTGTACTGTAGCATACCTTTCCGTCCCATTTCCCCAATCTCATTCCCACCTTCTTGTGGACATCAGTCTCGTCTGTACTCGTGTCTGGCTCAACTTGTTCCCTTGCTTTCCTGGAATTCTTCTTTGAGGTGGTCTCTTCCGCTTTAGAGGTCGACTAAAACATAAACCTCGTGAACATAGTCATAGATAAGAGAGCATAGCGAACTAAACCTTAATGTCACCACACATTTTTCACTCCCAAAGGGAGCGGTTGCATAGATATTGACCCATGATTGCACGGGTCGCCCAACCACCTTCGAACTTCACCAGAAATGGGGCTTTCTTTTGTGCCTGTGATGACCAAATGGCGATTAGTAGTGCATATATGCACATTGAAACATCATAATCATAGTAAAATTTGTGGAACTCACCATTAAAACAACCTTTTCCACCTGAAACCGATCCTGCCGGCTTAGGGAAACGCTGGTATTGAGATACCTCACTACAAGCTGACAAAAAAGGTCCTGTTCATCACCAGTGTTCATTAATGTCTCTAAGGCTGAAGGACTTGAGGTACTCACACAAAGAATGTTATATTTGGAGGCATGGTTCGCAAGCCCCATGCTTTCCTTGATTGCGAACCCAGTCCGTCGTCCAGGACATCCTTTGGGTTTAGGGATCATCTTCTGGCTTCTGTATTTCTTTATTTTCTTGCTACTATGCTTTCTTGCACGATCCTTGCCTGGTTTGACACTCAAGTGCATAAGATCTTGGAAAAATAATAAATTCACCCACGACAAATAGACTCAACATCATTATGTATCTCTGTCATGGATTTGCCTAGCTTATCAAGCCTAGACAGCTTTTTTGGCTTGACTTTCAACATATTAAAGAGGTGGTGAGTATGGAAAGCACAACACGCATGCTCTATTTCGCAGCCTGGAGTGCTTCGACTACGGTTTACTTTTTTGGGAATGGTTATATGGCGTTGTGGGACACGGGACACTGCTACACTGCATACACATGTGTACATACAATAAAGAAAAGTTGCATTGTCGGTGGTGAATTGGGCTTTTGTAGGTACATGATCAAGAGGCGACAATACTTGCTAATCAAAAAAGGATATCTTGTACACCTCAAAAAGGCTCACTGTCCTCCAACGCATTGAATGCCTTCAGTCCAAAACCTGGCCAGCGACAATAGAGGTTGCAAGCATGTTGTTCCTTGAACATCTGGACACCGTCAGTGAGGTTTCCTTCTCCAAACATATCTTGCCCTACACCGAGGGACCTGGGAAGCATTCAGTAAGTTTGACCTGTGAATATGTGAGAATGCCCACGGATCGGTTAAAATCTGGGGGTCCATAAGAAGAGATGAATTCTCTAGCACGTTCACATCACTCAATAATTAAGTATATGCTAGCATAAAGGACTTACCCTGATAGTCTGATATGAAGGCCAGTCCCTTGGTCTTCATATACTGAACGTGCTGTGAGAAAACCAGGAACTGAGCAATATCATATCCATCCTCGTCACTCTCGACAGACAGGCCAAAATCACTGTTGTGAATAAATTTGATGAACCCATTGTGGCCACATGTTATCTTCTCCTCCACTAGGTAGACCCCAGTGGTGGTTTTCGACTCTGAGGAATGGACAAGCGCAAGCCCAGCATCTACAAAGCGTAATTGGGGTATGTTGAATGGAGGAGAAGTAGCTGAGGACTTGATTGCCACATCAACAAACGTATAGGTAAGGTCGAGAAGAGACTTTGCCCAGTAGAGGATATTTGCCTCTCAAAATAACTTGCTGAGATTGGTTGAGAGCATGTAGTGGTGGATAATGTTGACCTTGCCAGTAGCACTGTGTGATCGAAAAAACGGTTGCTTGACAATGACCTTCTGACGCTGCTCAGATCCAAGCCCAGATGATGTCAATAATGCCAGGCTGAGCACTCCGTCATGCACAGTTTTGAAAGTGCCAGCACCGACAAGTCCTTTTTGGGACTTGTTGACCATTAGCTGCCCTGCAAAACCACCCATCTGATCAAGGTGCCATGCAGCACAGTTATCAGCTGCATCATTCTGCATACAATCCTGCAGAATTTCATCGAACGGACACAGGTTAATTGGGTGGAAAGCAATGGTTTCCGGGACATTATTAATAACTAGGTAGATAGTTAGATAAGCAACAAACAGGTTGAAGTTTCGGAGTGAGCACAAACCTAAATTAATATCCATGTCTGCAGTCCCTCCCTTCTCCAATGCTTGACGGATGGCATTGCATGGAGGGGAAATGACCACAGGAGCAGAGGCCTGCTCGGCTTGAGGAGCAGACTCGGTCACAGCGGAAGTGGTGTTCTTCGAAGCGCTAGCAAGCTCTGGAGTCCCATTCATAATGATGGAATCACTGCTATGTGTTTGTTGGTGACTTCGTTTCTTTGATGTTGCGGTAGGGAGGGCACGACCAGCTGTAGTAGGTGATGAGCTAGGAGGGACTCATTCAGAATTACAGCAACATCACAATATAGGGAAATTGTCTGACTCTACCACAAGATGACGACTAACACGGAGAAGGGGCTGAGACGTGTTTCTCCGAGTCTCTCTCTCCTCCATAAATGTCTCGTATTCAAGCCACTGGGAGGCAGGGACAACGACCACGAGGGCAAAAGACTTGCTTTTGAAGACAGCTTTTGAAGACTTGCGGTTGTATAAAATACAATCAGCGTAAAAGTAGGCTTCCGACTGAGGATGCGTCGACAGGTCAACCCAGTTAGCATCTCGAACAACGAACTTTGTGTCACGCCAAGGAAAGTCGGCACAAAAGGCCTTGATCTTAGGTACAATTATGTCGCGAGCCAGATGGATAAGTGCCCGTGCACTAGTCAGGCTGTCAATATTTTTTTTGCCTTCTCTGATATTCTGACATGCTGATGTGAGTATAGGCACCTACAATAGCAATATCAGACTCACACCAAAAGGAATGCCTTGTGCTTGCCCTCTTTTGCTCCCCTCGTAGATGGCGAAGATTGAGAGGGTTATAGTTTCCGCAGTTGCCGAGCGGACAGCTGCTTGAGCCCAGCGCTCTCATTCATGGGCATACTGAGTATGGTTTGACAAGTAGCCAGGAGCCAAACTAGAGGCGCCTGGCATGGCAATGACAGGACCGTAAGGTGTGGTGCTATGCTGAATAGGGCCACGAGGGATTGGAACAAGTGATGGTGCATCAACAGTGGCTGCACAACCAATAGCGTTAGAAGAATTCCTAGTCAGAGAAAAAAAATAGAATAACTCACATCCGCGTTGACCAGCATTGACAGCATGCCGAATAAGCGCAGCATTTGGGGGTGGCACAGAGGCTACCTTTCCAGAGACCCCGCCAGTGCACTGGTTACTCCCTGGTGAAATTAGACTGCTATCAAATAAGTGACAAACTGTGGCCTTACCCGACGCTACAGTGCTTGGCCTCACAACAGTGGTCGGTTGCTTGAGGTACCACAGGTAACACACTTCACAGACGAAACGACCAGGCACGGCAGGGTTGCAATTAACAATATAATACACTTTTTTGCCCTGATGGATCAGGGGGGTACCGCTGCAGCATTTCTCACGACGGTCGCATATCTGGTCCTTGGTGGCTAAACCATCATTGGTGAGCGGAGCCACGACCTCGAGAGGAGGGGGCATGATGAGGGATAGCAGCTAAGAGGAAACAGTGAGACAAGTCGGTGGGTGCGCTGCTGGACTCACACTTTTAAAGTCAAAGCTCAGTGCACCAAGCTGCTGCATGGTCTATCACAAGTCCCAGCGGAACCTACAAAGGAGATGGTCTCCCCCAGGACAGAAGAAACTACGAGCAACATTGCAAAAGGAAATAATAAGAATGGAAGGTTGCGGTTGTGGCAGGCAGCGCACCTTGAATTGTGGTTAGGCACGAACCCCATGTTGTGAGCTCCAGCACTGGAACTTGGGAATGATGCAGTCCGCCGAGGGATTGGATGGACCGCGGACAGCACTGATTCTTGGGAAGAGGTGAGACGATAAGAACAGAAGGCATTGTGGTTGGATGTACCTTGGATTGTGGTTGAGTGAACCTCGTGTTGCAGCACTGGGATGAGGCGGTCCGCGGACAACACTGTGGAAGTCGTTACCTATTGAACCACACCCCATTGTGATTGTTGGACGTACCTCGTGTCATGCACTTCAGCACTGATTCTTGGGAAGAGGTGAGATGATAAGAACAGAAGGTACTGTGGTTGGACGCACCTTGGATTGTGGTTGGGCGGACCCTGTGCGATCCGTCCCACCCCTTGACGGACTGCCTCATTTGGAGTCATTCCCTAATCCCAGCTCCACCCAGGGATGAGGTGAGATGAGAAGAACAGAAGGTCGGGTCAGACGCACCTTGGATTGTGGTTGGGTGAACCACATGTCGCGAGCCTCAGCGCCAGAGTTTGGGAAAGAGATGATCCACCCAAGATGGGACGGATGGTGGACAATGCTTCCAGCAGAACCTTGGGAAGAGGTGAGATGATAAGAACAGAAGGTCGGGTCAGATGCACCTTAGATTGTGGTTGGGTGAACCGCATGTCGCAAGCCTCAGCGCCAGAGTTTGGGAAAGAGATGGCCCATCCAAGATGGGATGGATGGCAGACAACGCTTCCAGCAGAACCTTGGGAAGAGGTGAGATGATAAGAACAGAAGGTCGGGTCAGACGCACCTTGGATTGTGGTTGGGCGAACCCCGTGTTGCAAGCTTCAGCGCTTGTTACCCATTGGACTGACTTCAGCTTTACTTCTTGGGAAGAGGTGAGATGATACAAATGGAAGGCATTGTGGTTGGACACACCGGCGATTGTGGTTGAACGGATCCTATGTTGCGAGCTTCAGTGCTGGAATCGGGAAAGAGATAGCCCACCTGACAGACCACGTTGCTACGGAAGTCATCACCCATTGGACTGCAGCTCATTGTGGTTGTTGGACGCACCTCATATCATGTGCTTCAATGCTAGAAAGAGGCGGCTCATCCAGGATAGACCACAGACAATGCTATGGATGTGAGACAGTCCTTGTAGAAGTGACCACCTGCTTCGCCATAGCCCACTTCCAAGCGTCCCGCTTCAACCTTTCCAAGTAACTATGTTTGTCCAATTCACATGTCCGATTCACACTCTTTCTGGTGTGCCAACGACCTAATCTATAATCTCTAGAACCTGGAGCATCGGCCCACACATCATAAGATAAGCAGCATTTTTTCTGGGATCCTTTGGAGTGACCCTCGCCCGCATCTCTGAGTCCATAGTCAATACTCAAATCCCCTCATCCAATGCCAAATCAGTGGAAGTCTACATGTATGTTACAGGAAAGTCCCGCAGTGCTTGTATAGGCTATTAACATCTGCATGGCGCCACTGGAGGAAATTACTCCCCATATCCACCATCTTTGGAAGACTCGTCTGACCGATGCACAGATTGTTCGAGAGCTACAACAGCATTTTGATACAGATTGCTGTGGTCTAGGGTAAGCAGTACCTTTTTCATATTGGAATACGCTCACAACAATCATTCTATACAGACTCAGAAAGTTTCAAGACATTCGGAAGGACATGGGGCTGAAGCACACACACCAGCAAGCACACACCCCTCAAACCATCCATGACATGATGGTTGAGATGAGGGAAGTGTACCCAAATGCTGGTGCACGTGAAATGATTAGTCTGTTGTTCCATGAAAAGGGCATGGCGGTTTCCAGGTACGTTTTGTACCTCCCGGCACTTACATACTAACATGTTGTGGCCAATAGAAACATCATAAGGGAATATTTTGCCCTTTATGAGCCTGAACTCATCTGTCAGCGTAAAGCCCGCTGTTTGCTTCGACGTCGGTTTTGGGCAGCCGGAGTGAATAATATATGGGCAGTCAACCAACATGACAAGTGGCAACAGTTTGGTCTCGCTCTACACACAGGTATCGAGCCGTTCTCAGGCAAAATATTATGGATGAAAGTGTGGCACTCAAACCGAAACCCACAACTGATTCTGACTTATTATCTCGAAGTGATCAAGGAACTTGGCAGTAAGTCGGTTGCATACCATCTGTGGCTTTGGATACTAATATCAGCTAGTTGTTCCATTGGTCACTCAGAGTGATCCCGGAACAGAAAATTATGGGATTGCAAATGCTCAGACCATGCTCTGACAGTGGCATGATAAAGATCTAGAAAGTACCTTTCAACACCGATGGATGCATCTCCGAAAGAATGTTATGCCCGAAATAGCCTGGTCACAACTTCGCCGACACTTCACACCCGGCTTTGAGTCAATTCTTGAGTGAGGAATTGTCTCAGATTGGTTTGACCCCAACAACTCCCTTCACATGTAAGTGCAGGTTGCAATAGTTCACAGTCATACAAGTACTAACACACGTCACAGGGCCGTCTTTCATTGGCTATTTATACCATGGCTGCAAGTAGAACTTGATGCATATCGTGACCGAGTCAATCACACTGCCAAACGTTGTGATAGGAAAAAGGTAGGTCAATTCATGTCTCACATGCGCTGTACCGTCTGACAGTGTTGACCCTAAGGTCCTACCTCACGGAATCCCTGAACTCATTTTCACATCGCCAGAGGAGTTTGATGCCCTTGATTTTAAGGTAAGCCTTATCGTCTTTGGCTACACACATAGCTGAAGCTCTCTAGGTGACGATAGATCTTGCCACGCTGGATCACATTCGTGATCTTTATGTGAATCCATCTCACCCAGTCTTCGATCTGATTCCAGAACCTATCAGCATCACGTTTGGTGAGATCTATGCTGCGATGGGATGTCCCGCCATTACTTGGGCATCGATTTCAGGAGTCTCTCCCACAATCTGCACCTCCTTTACAGCCATTCCTCGAAGACAGTGCTCTGCCGTTACTCGAGAGCCAAGTGGACTTGCCCTTCGCAGAGGATCCTGATGGGTACTACTACATGGGTGGTGTAGGTGGGGGCCTAGGCATGGGTACGTTCTATCTACATATCGTCCCTCGTCTCTCAGTGCTAACTTTTTACCCTGTGCATAGACGCTACTGATCATCAAAGACTTAACGAGATGGATGCTGATGATGAAGCAGCCATCCAGATGGTTGAGGTTGGTGCTGATGCAGTGGTCAGGTTTTCAGATGACTCAGAGGGCGAGGATGAAGTCTTCGACGAGGACTAATTTCATTGACTACTAAACTGTCAATGCAATTCTGCTTTATTGTATTTACATATGTGTACACAGTGTAGCAGTGTCTTGTGTCCCACAAAGCCATATAACCATTCCCAAAAAAGTAAACCGTAGTCGAAGCACTCCGGGCCGCGAACTAGAGCATGTGTGTCGTGCTTTCCATAGGTGAGTTGATGGTCACCGTAATGCTTGAGGTTAGATCTGCACTTAGTGACGCAATGCTTGTGATATCACGTGACAGTATTCAGGCACGTGCTCGGATAGTTTGGACGTGGATAGACACGAATCGGACAGTTCAGATGTACATTTAGAAAATTCAACTGTACCTATGCCCATGCCTCTGAGGTGAGAACAAAAAAAGTGTTGTTGGTGCAAACCAACTTGCGGTAAAGTCCTCACTCGTACTACTCAACGGGAACACTACAGAGAAGTAGCCAGATCTGGACAAGAAAATGGATTCCTACCGTCAGAAAACGAGGACCTGAATGAATCTAAGTCAGACAGTGACACAGGTGATCTCTCTGAGGGAGGTGCGATTCTACTCTTCTATCTATCTATCTCATCTATCTCACACCTCCGGCCTACAGATCAGGATGTAATTATGGTCGACAAGGATTACTCTGACCATGGTCACTCTACCCCGGAACTTGTAGACGATTGTGGAGCCACATCTGCTTCCGATTCCAACTCGGATCAAACTTCGCATAGCAGCTGGGATTGGAGAGAGAGTGATCAATCGGAAGACGAACTCATAGAAGATGATGAGATGCTAGAAGAGCTCGAGGAGATGGCAAATGATGGGAACGCATCCACAATCAGTATATATTTATTGGTATACCTATGTCATAATTCAGAAAGCTGATCCAGTATCTAGATACTACCCTTTCTGAAGAAGACCATGATAATATTCAAGCGTTCAATTTGCTCGTCACTTCCAAGATGTCCTGACAAGCGTTTGATCGGATGTGCTACATTTTTCAAGAGAAACTGAAGATCACCTCACAGTATACGATTTTTCGTCGGATGGAACACCTATCGGGAGTCAAGTCTACCCCCATTGACTGTTGTCCAAACTCTTGTGTTGCGTACACCAGCAAGTTTTTGCACTATCAGTCATGCCCGATCTGCAGTGAAGCACGTTTTAACAAAGACAGAAAACCCCGTTGTACCTTCATGTACTATCCATTAATTCCCCGCCTCCAGGGCTACTTTCATAGCGCAGAAATGGTTAGGAAAATGACATATTGATCCAACTACGATCACAAACCCGGAGAAATGTCAGATGTCTTTGATGGGGAACACTACCAGCAGCTACTACGGCACCATGTTACCATTGATGGTGTGAAGCTCAATCACGAGTACTTCGCAACTCCGTATGACATTGCCCTTGCTCTGTGTACTGACAGCTATCTGTTATTCAAGCGGCATCGAGGAGGGCCCTCCGCTACCCCAATCCTACTTCAGAACTACAACCTCCCTCCTCAGATTCGAACTCGTCTCCGTTGTCTCATATGCGTCAGAATCATCCCTGGGCCTAAACAGCCTAAGCATCTTGAGTCGTTTCTATCCCTGCTCGATGATGAGATGGCAGAACTTGCATATGGTGTGAAGACATTCCATGCTGTGGAGGGGAGAACGTTTGGTTTACACAAGTACTTGCTATTCAAGGTTGGCGACATCATCGCAATTGAGAAGTTCCTTCAAATTAAAGGGCACAATGGCATCCATCCCTGTCGCTTGTGTACAATTCAAGCGGTTCGTGGGACCTCCAAAACATACTACGTCCCTCTTCGTCCACCAAAAGGTCAGGCAATTAGCTTCATATGGGACCCCGAGTCTCTTCCACTCCGGAAGCATCGTCATTTCCTTGAATCCATGGCTCGGATACAGGCCGCTACTATGAGAGCTGACAAAGAACAAATTATGAAGGATACCAGAATCAAGAACACTCCTGCCATAACTCAGGTCAGGTCACTCGACTATGCACGTTCATTTCTGTGGGAATGGTTCCACCTTCTCCTGGAAAACATGATTCCCAACCTTGTCGACTTCTGGACAGGAAAATTCAAGGGACTGGGAGAGGGAGGTGAGCAGTTTGAGATCGCACCTCATATCTGGGAAGAAGTTGGAAGAGAGACTGCATCTGCAGTCAAGCATATTCCGGTTACATTTGTTCGCGTTCTTGGGAACATCGCCAGTGACCGCTCGTATTTTACTGCTGAGTCATGGTCATTTTGGTTCATTTATCTTGCCCCAAAGTATGGAATGCGGGAGCATCGCGCCACATTTTGCCACTAAATCGGGCAAAGGGACAACAAAGACACCGGTCACCGCCAAAAATTTCCACAACCTGTGGACAGACACAGACAAATGAATTCGTGCGATGCATACATGTAACAGTAAGTATATCTGATAGATATCAATATAGCAGTATAGCACCAGTCACTGTGGTCAAGGTGCCACAATGGCCTAAGATGTCGAACGTGATCACTCTCGGAACGGAATTAGTATCTTTCTCTCTTTCATGACTACTGTATGTTGCTACACTTGTTACATTACCATATATGGACAACTCTATTTCCCACGCATATCTGCATCAGTGCAGCAGCATCACAAGCCATATAAGCCTTGAGAAAAAGAAATCCTTGCTAATTATCCTAAGATCCTATTTATTTATGGTGCTGATGTTGGTTGTGGTTCAAATAATGCAATTAGGTCCTCCAGTCATGTGAGAGACTGGAGGAGAGGTATGCTACTATCCCTTACCAGCAAACTGGCACCTACCCACAAACCAGCAGTCACAAATGTCACAGAGAGTCATGGAGAGTCACATCATGACAGTGATGAATTTCAGACTCAGATTGTAGACGGAATTATAATACTAGTGGTTGGCTATATGACTATTCAGATCCATGTATGTATGTATAATGTGGGATCTAATTAAAGGGCATTTGCCCAAAACCATATAGACTATGATCATAATGATTAGTAGGGATTGGATAATGTGAGAGAGTGTATGGGACATGCTGATTTGGCAAAAAGTGGCTGTTGGAAGGTTGTGGCACTGCTGGTGCAGCTGTGACAGTGGTACGCTTCTGTGAACCACTTAACAGTCCATTGAACTGTGGTTCATTTGTATGCTCAGGATGTTCTGCAAGGTGATCCTTGATCACCTTTGTGAGTTCAACAATAGTACCTTCCATTGGCAGTGAGAGAGCACCAGCAAGAGCAAGAAGATCATCTTTGCGCTTGTATGAAGTAAGCGGGCAGTCAAAGACATGGGTTCCGATTTCTTGATTGATGTGAAATGTACGTGCAGTGTCATCAGCCTTTTTATTGGCTACCTTCTCCTGCTCAGCTTTCTCCTTTGCCTCTAGCTCTGCATCCTCTATGTCAAACATAGTATGCAGCTCTGGGAGTGTTACGCTTGATCCCGAAGGGTCGTGCATGGACTTGGTAAGATCCTAAGACACTGAGGCGAGGGGGTACCCTGTAGACGAGAGGGTCGAGGGTTCGTCCTGGTGGGAACCAGACGGTTGACTACCCGTTGAAGCGGGTGGACCAAGGACAATTCCTTGTGATCGGGAAGGGACGCAGGCAGGAGCTAAAGCACTCACTCAGGTGTAGAGCGGAGACACAAGAAAAGGAATAGGATGTTATAACCCAAGTAGGTCTAAGCTGAGGAATACAGCGGGTACTTGGAGATTTATATACGAGAATGGAGAGTCGCTGAGTAATTGTGTAGAAAGTAAAAGAACAAGAAAGAACAACTGCTGACTGATCATTGAGTCAGTGAGCCAATGGCAGAAGAGACTCGATGAGTACTCATAGAATCGTCTAGAAGGAGGAAGAACAATCAAGCATGTGATGGAGAGGATTATGAGCTTAGTGTAACGAGAACTAAGCGAGGAGAAGTAGGTCTGATGAGAAAGGGGAACAAAAGAGACAGGACGATAAATCGTAACAGGGAGTGTTACAAAGCGAGCCTCAACCTTCTTTGACTTTCTCTACTTGCTTTGGGATTTGTTTGCAAGTTGTTCAGTGAGCATATTGATATGATGGCGAGCGATCGTGCAGTGTGCATTGGCAGCATCAAGCTGTGCAGTCCATTCACTGAGAATTGCTTCACACTGGGAATGGTATGATCATATATAGGAATACAGCTCTTTTGACACATGGTCCACAATGTGGGCATACAGAGGCAAGGGAAGCATAGGTTGAGCTAGCGTAGCTGAAACAGTGCGAGTAACATGTTGGTTGACAGATGTTGACAGAGATGGGGTAGCCAGAGCACAGCCGCTATCACCAGATTCCGAAAGGCCTTCTTCTTCACTTCCTGAGTCTGAGCTGTCTGTGTCACAATCACTAGGTATATAGGATGGTGATGATGGGATTTCTTCAGGATAGGAAGGGGGAAAGGTTGCTGTTGAAGAAGAGGCCTGGCTTGGTGCAAACTCATGCTCGTGAAAAATCGTTGGATTCAAGGGATATATGCTGGTCTTGGTGAATGCCTTCTGAACTGTTAATGGAGTGATCAAGTGGCGGGTCGCAAGATATTCAGGAATAAAATTAAAGCAGTTGATACGAACTCCCTGTGAGAGGTGCTCATCGCAATGCTTTGACCATTGATATTGGATAGATGAAAAAACACCAACGTCCAGAGGTTGAAGCTTATGTGTTGTTTTTGATGGAAGCGCAATTATAATTATATTATGATCGAATGTGGCACATTTCAACTTCCTCGTTTCATGTGAGTCATGACCATCAAGCGTAAGGACAATGGGCTTATCGGATGTTACACGATGCTTCTCGGCTTCAGGAACAAAGATAGTCGTGAACCAATGCTCAAAAATATCATGATCTGTCCATCCAGTGGGCGAAGTTGCCAGGCTAAGAGTCAAATAAGCAAAGATACCCACAGACATAAAAAAATACTTACCCTCCCATTCCATCGAATGCAGGATCTCGTGCATCAGGAAGTGGACCATCTTTGAGCACGAAATAGGGAGGCATAAGATCACCTGCAGCACTTGCACATTTGAGAATGGTGACAAGCTCTAAATTATCACTGTGCTGGCGATAACACTCCTTGTCAGCAGCACTATAAATATACTTCATTCCCAAGCCATTCTGGCCATCACCCATTTGATTCCCTTTTTCGTCCTCATTCCAGTTATGCTCGGGAGGAATTCCCCCATATTGTGTCTTGATCTGTTCCTGAAGTCGAAAGTAGCCAGCAACATTCGTCCGATTGAAGTTTTGAGCCCGCTTTGGGTCAAGATGGCGTGGCTTCGATATTTTCAACGTTCTATTGTGCGACTTGAGATATTTTCGATGCCAGTTCTTTCCCGGACACTTTCCACTGATCTCGAATACACGCACACGTAAGTCACGGGGATGTAAAGGGGCAGCCATACCCGACTTCAGGACAAGCCATTCATTTAAGACATTTTCTTGGGCCTCGTTCAGAAGTCGTGAGCTTTGACGAGCCTGTTGAAGGGTTTTGTGGACACCGTTAACCCGGTCACTTAATGTCTGGCGAGAAACCTTGATGCCATCGCACATTAGCTCATTGGAATCCAAGTTATAGCGCACTTTACTCACCTGTGTTGAACAGGACCCTAGTGGCTGCAGAGGATGGCTAATAGGACTTACATAGAGTGCTTGAGGTTGTTGGGACGCTCTCAGCTGATGGTTACAAGTCAAGAGACTTATTCAAACTCAGTAGTCTGAGTGTGAAACTGTAGGTACATGATTATGTAATATTACCATAAAAGGTAACTAAGTGCGTACTACAGTAAAAGGGTAGTGGATGAGTTACACTTGTTCAACAACCTGATGTGCCCTTGCAGCTGCACTGATGGTCTTGTAAGTTCCATCGGACAGGCCCTTCACAGCAAGTTCCATCCGAACCTCATATTCAGGGTCTTTGATTGAAGCTCGCTGTCCTCGACGGCCTGTCATTGTCAGTGACCAAGGTAAACATGCAATGGTACCGATCTCACGCATGGCAAACAGTGGTGGCTACATTTTAAACTCCGCCCCAGCATGTCTTGGCGAGTGACAACCAACGTGACAATGGCCAACTTCATGATCTCTAGATATACTGCACGGTTTTTGCCCATTCAACTTGGATGACATAGATAGAGTGCATAAATAAAGATGTGTAAGGTATAATGATGAAAATGTTGTGTATTTTGCAGAGTGCCGATTTGGGGGTGGGTGCCGGTTTGCAGGTAACGGATAGTACCATAGGCGCGGGAAATAACGCTGTCCATATATGGTAATATTAACGAGTGTAGGGACATATGGTAGTCGAGAAAGAGAAATATACTATCTGCGGGTCAATCTCCAATAGAGGCCCTAAACTATGGCATTCATTTTGCACAAAAATTCAACAGTGCACAGAAGTAAACCTGGGCGCACACTATCTTCCAAGCAGACTCAGGTAAAACTATCTCTGATATGTTCCTTGCATCTTTAATTCCAATACCTCTAATATTCTGCAAAATATCCTCATAGCAGAGGGCATTTATGAACAAATGGGGCACCAGCTTGAATAATGGACCATTGGGTCCTCCAGTTGGTTGGACAATAGACCAGAGGAGAGAAATGGTGCGTACCGGACAACGTGGGAAATAGCGATGTCCAAATATAGTAACGAGGGTACGTCGGACAGTACTACGGTCCAACTCTACACTCACTACATTACCATATATGGATATCGCTATTTCCCGCACCGTATGATACTGTCTCTCTGTCTTTTATCTGACCGACGAGGTGAGTATGCCATACAAAATGAATGCCATACGGGACCCTCATAAGTACATGTACGCATCACACAATTGTCCATATGCAGTATCCTGAATTCATTTGTCCGTGTCTGTCCACAGGTTATGGAAATTTTTGGCGGTGACCGGTGTCTTTGTTGTCCCTTTGCCCAATTTAGTGGCAAAATGTGGCGCGATGCTCCCACATTCCATACCAAAGCTCCTCGACAAGCGCTTTCGCAAGCAGAAGTACTATACTCATATGTGCGAGCTTGGCGACATCATGAAGCTCACCCTCAGGTTTCAACTCACTTTAGATCAAGTTGGCGAGATCAAAACACGCTTGATTGACTGGGTGAGACAGTATGAACAGTATGTAAAGTTCTCACTAATACAATCATCCTTGACCCGAGAACTAATGATACTGGCTCACAAGCTACTATTATCAGTACCGTGTAGAGCATCTCCTAGCCTGCACGCTGACAATTCACAGTTTACTTCATCTCGCTGACAGAATCCAAGAGTGCAGACCAGTTTGGACTACATGGACGTTCTACATGGAAAGATTTTGTGGAATGCTTCAATGCAATCTCCAATCTCGTGTACACCCTTGGAGTAACCTCAACAAATCTCTCCTCCATGTCATCTGTCTCGAGCAACTTGGCGTGCGCTATGACTTGCAGGATGAAGTCTGCAACATTAGCAACCATAAAGATGACAGCCCGAAGACTTATGAACACATTCTGGATGGCTGTGCGTACCTGCTTCCTTGATATATTATATTTCACCGGATTAATGATAGTCTCCCACAGACGAAAATTATGTCTTTCACCCTCCATTTAGAAAGACTAAGTACCTTCAACCCAACTTGCTCACAAGGATTACAAATTATCTTGGGCAAGTACTTGGAAAGCGTGCCTCAGAGGTCAAAGCCCACTTTCCATCAGGAAAAAACATTCTCCAATGTAGCACTTTGTAGTACATATAGTCCATGTAGACTGTGTAGACTTCCATCCATTTTATTGCATTCTGTAGTTGCTTTAGCTCAAGGCAGATCTAAGGTAGTAA
>JBBPMX010000315.1:0-15566 GCA_038090515.1 Pulveroboletus cf. viridisquamosus | reverse complement strand
CATATGTTTAGATTGGTTCTCACATCTTCAATCAACATTATAAAAATCAGAATAAATAGGAAATGATAGATACAAATGAGACCCAGAAGTATATATAATGTCCCTGATAAAATGCCCATCAGATCATTCATAATATATTCATTGCATGAAACTGAGAAATGTGTTCTAGACAATGCCTATCACATTACTACAAGTAATATATATGAAGGAATATGTAGATATATGTTACCATATCATGTTTATATTGTTTCAGATTAGCTAGGGCTCTGAACCAATATAGAAAAGTGATAAAAAGTGGTCAGGAGGGAAAACATATCATAATGTCCCCAGCTGTGAACCTGATGATCTGTTCTGTTGCCATCATTTCAATACATGTCAGAGTTCCCTGGGAATAAATTATTTAAGGGGTGTAGCTCTAACATGTTGAAAATACAGATATGTTGACTATTGTAACCTGTACCTTTGGAACACTTCCAATGCTCAAATCACAAAGTATTTTACTGAGATATAGTGAGAAGTATTATAGTACATGATTTCATCTACAGTTTTTCTCTATAAGTCACACCCTGTTGAGTCAATGTCTTGGCCAGCAGCATGGCCTGAAGAGATGTGAGTTATAAGAGGGTTGATTATAAATACACCTAAATCAAGTACCATAGGCCCCATGGCCGAATAGGAACAGTGGTCAGATGAACTAGCTGAGGGCCTGGACTCAAACTAGCCAAGATGACACATCAATGGAAGAATATGTAATATCCATCAAGTAATCTGTTACAAATATGCATGATCCGACATTGATTGGTTGATTCAGTATCTGTGTTTTCCAATCAACAGTCTACAAATGCCGAAGAATCCCTACAAACAAAAGATTAACCTGGAAAGGGTTACTCATGCAACATGGATCACAAAAAATACAACAAGGGGGCCAAAAATGACTCTAGTTAGACTGGATCCTGCTCAGAGCAAAACTTCCAATACCATGTCACAATCAGTGCAGTCAACCTCAAGCAAGCCTGGCCCTTCCAGCTCTCGGTTTACTTTGAGTAGTGATATGTATGTTCTTCAGCACATATCAATATGTTATTTTAATGATATATTAAAAAGGCTGGGGGATGGAGGGGGTGAATGTGATCAGATACAGCCTCTCCGATTGCGCCTGAAGAATGTACCAAGCAATGGCTTTCTCTGAGTATGGTGATCTGATGGCCCTCTAGACTTCAAATGATTATCTCCAGGAATGGGTCTCTCACAGGGATGAATTTCTGCAGGCTCTGTTGGACATGGAAGCCCCCTCCGAGCCCCGAGAATGTGGCTTATGCCATCGAGATGGAATTTATCAATGTTCGGACTGTTTCGGTCAGCCGCTGTTTTGCACTCGGTGTTGTTGGGATCAGCATCAGAGAAATCCTTTTCACCAGATCCAGCAATGGACTGGGGCTTTTTTTGAAGATTCATCTTTGATGATGGTATGCAATTCCATTCATTTCTTAATCTTAACAAGCCCAATGATGTTGAAACAGACTGGCTTTCAACTTTATCTCAGTCATGATGGGGACCCTTGTTCTACAGGTGGCCATGAGTGTCTGAGTAATTCAGAAGGCCCAATACCCATGGATGATGAGGCATGGAATGACATTGACCAGATGATGTTCCTCCACATCTTTGTCCACCGACTGGATCTGATTATCTGACTGTGGTTAACATGACTGGCATCCATTTCATCACAGTGAACTACTGCACATGCACTGGATCAGACCCAGAATATCTTCAGTTGCTTAAATACAGGCTTTACCCAGCAACATTGCAGATGCCGAGGACTGTGTTTACATTTACCTTGCTAGATGACTTTCTCTGAGACAATCTGGAGTGTGGCACATCGGGTATGAACTATTATAGTAAACTCCAAAGAATAACCTCAAATGTCTTTCCTCACATGGTTCCGGTATGTTGTTGGTTCCCTTTATATCTATTCATCAACTCAAGAAATAGCAGGACCGCTACTGAGAGTTGCTTCAGGTTGCAAGACAATGGAGGTTTCTCAAGCTTCTCAAGTGGAATGGCTTCGGTTATCATGCTTGGGAGCCTCAGAAAGGGGATCTTGCCCTTTTTTGCCTGGCATATCCACAGCCTGGGATAAATGTGCATGTGTCAAAGGATAAATTCACTGAGTTGGTTTCTATTTCTCACTAATTATCAAAGTCTGACTCAGATTGGCATTTAAATAGCTGGAAGTATGGCCGAACTATTATAATGGATGGTAATTTCAAGGCCGAGCATATGCAGGAGAAGCGGCCTGAAAATCAAACCTGGCTTATGGATGGCCTTGGCTATATGGTCACTTGGCCTGACTACCATGAGTACCTGAAGGAGACACACCACCAACCAGAGGTAATATTCTGTGATCTTCCGTGAAGCTATTTGCGCATAATTATTGACATCAAATATCAGCGATCAAATTGCAACAACCACCGAGCTGTGAACCAAGCCAACATGAGCCAAGGTAAGCTAGAGGCCACCAGGATCGGAGGTTCAGCATGTGCTCGGCATGGTTGCTTTTTTCCACACTCTGTAGTAGACTTTCAGAAGGGGGAAAGGTAAATTATATTCATATCAGAATCACTATTCTCATATCAATATAGGCAGGTAAACATGGACTACTCATTCATCAATGCCCTGACACACAATATGGAAAACATTTCGAGGGTCATAAGTTTCTATGACATCAATTGCTCTTATATGAAGAAGCTCCAAGCTCGGCTTAGGGAAAACAAGTTCATCCAGCTTTCTCTGAATCTGGATATTGTGCCTGGGATCGGGATCTGGCATGTGCATGGACATCAGTCGGCATGCTTTTCACAGTATGCACCCCTGTTCATTCATAGAGCGGGGTGGGTCGATGGGGAGATTATTGAGACATTGTGGTCTAATTTGAATATTGTGTCTGGGTCCACTCAAGGAATGTCCTCCCCCCATTGGCAAGAGCTTCTTGATTTCCAGATGAATGATTCCAATTTCATGAAAATGATCTGAATGTGTAAGTGTATTATTAAACCTCCATATATGATCGCACCCGAACTCATTGATGAAAGCCCGAAGTCTGGCAAGAAAGCTTAGGGCTGCTCGAAAATTCTCGGCATCGGCCCAAGCTAAATTTCATGACCTTGATTCCAGTGTTCCCTCCAATCAAAGACAACAATGGCAGAGACAGGAGCAGAGGGCCATGCAGGGACGGATCAGCAACCCATCAGCAATGGATATTTTTGAGGTACAGCTAGATAAAGGTTTGTCCAAGGATGAAGTGAGCCTGAGATCGCTGCTTATTTTTGTCTAATCTTAGCACCTACAGTACAGGCTGTAGAGATGGAGATACTTGAGAGTATAACCCAGATTCCAGGATTGCACTGAGGAGCAGCAACCTGGCTGTCAAAGGGACTAAAAATTGAGGAGGCTCAAATATCACTCCAAAGAGACTTGAAACAAATGGGATCTAGAGGAACTGAACTACAACAGCTGGCTCTTGCCCACCGAGCCGATCATCTTGCTACCAAAATCTCTGGCTTTTTTGCCAATGCTTCAGCACTCCTTTCTTGTGCAGATGATGAGGAAGTGCTCTCTGATGTGTCTGACAGGGAGAGCAATATAGGGGATGAAGACATGGGCGACAACCTTGGAGACAGAAGGCCTGATCAAGTAAAGCTGCCCTTACCATCCAATTTGGGTCTCCAGAAATGCATAGCCCTCGGCATCCAACAGTTGGCCAAACAGGAGCTCAAACTTCAGGCTGGGCAAGCCAATGATGCCTTGCATGAAATCTGGCTCGCATTGGCAGACAAGGCAGTATTATTCCACACGGACATTCAGCATACGTCTGGTCATGCAAAGACCACTTGGGCTTGGGAGAAGGTGAATGCCATAGATGCAGTGGTCAATCATCATGCGAGCATATATCGGAGATGCCATTCGGCCATGATACAGCTTTTGGCTGATGAAGACATGCTGGCTAGATATCAGGTCCTCAAGGATGAGGATCTGAAAGTTAGCACCGCAGTTGCAATGCCGAATGCCCATAACCATCGGTTGGATAAGTTGGCATGGTTCTGGTCAATGGATATGCCGAGAGACACCGAGATGAATGATTGGATGTCTGAATGTAGGTTCCTGGTTCGGCAGATGGGTTATTGCTTCCTACTAATGATATATGAACAGTTTACTGAGTCCATTGGTTGCATGCAAAAGCTACAATGGATCGGTGGAAAGAGGAGGAGCAACTACTAATTTCCAAATTCGAATGGACCATCAATTTCTTCAATCATAAATCTACTCAATAGGAAGCGCATGCAGCACACAGTCAGCAAATCGGTAGCCGAGGTCCAACATGTTATGCAGCCTGACTGCAGGCAGTCTATGCTCACCTTTGGGATCAGTGTCGGGCAGAGTGGCAAAACTGCTCTTCCTTGAGAATGGCCGAATTTGATAGTAGCCCGATAGCTGATGTTATATCACAGAAAATGTAGCCTGCCTGTCTGAAATTGCAATCCATTGTTCATTGTCCACCAAACTGGGATATTCCGAGATCAGTGTGGACAACGTATAAATAGCCAAGCCCATCTGCCGATGGAGTTTCATCATAACCCCCACTCTTTCCCTTCCATCATCCAACTATGGAAAGCCTTGCCGATATGCCCATCACCTCACTCCACCTCTTGCTGTGGTATTACAAGTGCAGGATCAAAGTAGCCGTTGCCTATCTTTCAGCACTTTCGGTCGAGCAATGGCCAGCAACTTGGCATGAAAACCTTTATGCTGAGTCGGTAAGTTTTCTCCAGTTGTCTTTCACAGAAGTGAATTATGACTGTATTACATCATAGCACACTTTAAATTTCTTCATTGTGCTATATGCTCCCAGGCAAACCGTCTGACCACATATGCAAAATTCATCACCCTCGATGTGACACCAGACAATCTGCAAGGCAACCTTATCCAAAACAAATCGGATATGATCCTTGATGGACTTACAAGGATCCCGGATCTCCTGCCAGGCTGGACACCGACATCAGGAGCCCTGACCTTTGGATTTGAAGATCCATGGTGGGTAGCTGACCTCCCAACATATCATGAGCGGGAGTCAGTGTTCCTCGTGTCTGCTGTAATCAATCAGGCCGATCGTTTTTTCCAGGTACGTTCAGCCATAGAATCATTATAGTGGGCTCACAAGTCAAAAGAATGCTTGGCCGATAGATGAATCACCTTTGGACAAGGCTCACAATGCTCGGTTGGACCATTTGGAGCAAGGTATCCTGGCTGAGCTGCAGAAAAACATGGCCAAGCTAGCAAAAACCGAAGCCGAAATGATGGAGTCATGGGTTGATGTAGTTCGGTTAAGAAGAATGCACTGGGATCACTTGTAATAACTAACTCAATAGCCATTGCTTAACATCTTAGTGTATTTATGAATTTTCATATTTACCCTTTCAAATTGTCCCCCACTTTGAATATTTCATGTAATTACAGCGGGACACATCCACATATTCATGGACATTGTCCCACATGTAATATGAAAGCACTGCTTGGTCCCCGTCTGCCATCCTGACTCCATGCTCCAGCATTTGCCCTGAAAGAGAAATGACTGTCCCTAGATCATAACGAAGCCGATGCATGATGGTTGGTATGACAAAGTCCAGTCTGGAGTAGCTGCCAACTGAGACAAGAAGGTCCAGCCACTGAGGCCTGCCATTGATATCAGTGTGAAATGGACTTGAGCAATTCGCCATGACTGAGACGACATTGTAAACCGATGACCATAATGGGAATATATCTTTCAGATCTGGGTCATCCTGTTCAGCGATCCAGTAGCCAAGTTTAACCATTGCCTCAAGGCCAGTCTGATACATTTCTGGATGCATAATGGCCAGGGATGCTGTCAGGAGGGCGGTATATTCTTGCATTGCAGATAACCATGGCCTGGTTCCATTTTCGCCCTGATTGGCCTTTAGCAGGGCCGAGACCTCAGGCAGGCCAGTCTCCCTCTGTCAGCAAATATCAATTTCAGAAACATTGGGAAAATATGAGAGGATACACACATTTCTGCCTTGCTGAAACCAGGCTGGGGGTAGGTTGATAGCCCCTCGTAGTGTCGCCCCTGGGCAGAAATTTGCTGCAGAGTTTCGCCAGGAGTGAGCAGCATTGTTAATCAAGCTTTTTGAAAGAGGCCGAGACAGCAGTGACACCTGCTCCCAGATATATTTCTGATTCAAGAAATCAGTCAGAATGACAGTAAATCCGGCCGGGTCAGACTCACTTGATTAGGTTGGCTGAGTGCCTGTGGCAAATACCAAAGTAAGATGTACCCAGACCAATCAGTAATGATGGCAGGTTTGGTGAGCTCTGCATATTCATCACCGACAAGGGGATCTAGCTGATCTCGGTCGGGATGCTGCAACGTTGACCTTCCCGCCCTCTTCATTCGTTCACCGAGACACATGATATCAATGTGACCAATTACCACTGGGATGCCTCTTGATCTCGTACCACCACCATCTACCCGTGGGAAATCCCCACTGCCCACTGGTTCCCCCCCTGCCCACTGCTGTGACCCCTCTGCTCCCTGCACCATTCACCTCTCTGACATCGGGAAGCGCTTCCATGCCTTCCCTGCTGGCTCCTTCCGTGCCAGATTTGCCCTCCCAGCTGTTCCCGCTTTTGTTGCTCGCCACTTTGCTGCCCATCCCTACTCCTGGTCCTGGACCGTTCAGACTGGACCCCGCAAGGGGACTGTCTCTCATATCCCCACTGTCCCCATTGCGTGCCCTGCAGACTCCCCCCGGGCCACTCGGTGGCTTGTGGACATCTTCCACTCCTTCAAAGGCCACCTTCGCCCCTCTGCCCTCAACCCTGATACGGGCAGGGTGCTCCCATCCATAGTGCAGCTGTATCAAAACAACATGCTGCTGCACCTTCGGACTGCCGTCCGGTCCTCGTCTGCACCATCTGTTCCCTCCTCCAAGGCAGCGCCCCTGGGCCCTGCCCCATCCCCCCCCTCTTCCTGGCCCCCACTGCAGGCTGTCGCTCCCACGGACATCATGGGCCTCGTGACAAAGTTGCAATCACGGATTCAGGATCTCACGGAGCGTGTGGCTGACCTCGAGGTGTGGCACTACATCCGTGCACCGGGGCACTCCCCAGCACCCACAGATTTCCCAACCCCGACCCCTTCTCCCTCCCCCCTGGGCTCTCCTCATGCTGCCTCCACTGTCCTCCCACCTCGTCCAGCCCGCTCCCCCTCTCCCACTGTCTCCCTCACCTCGACCTCGAGTCGCACTGCCCCCTCCTCTGTTGCCTGGCTTCAGCAGGTTCTGGATGACCCCCGTTGCCCTGCCTTCCTCCATGTTATTGACTCTGGGATGTCTCCCTCTCGCGTCCAGGCCATCCCTGACGATGTTCCCCAGGTGGTTATGGTGACTGCCGCCGGCCAGCCGGCCATCTATGTGGGCCTTGATAGTAATAGTGACCTTGTCCTTGCTTTCTCCTGCCCCGGCAAGCTGGTCACCATGGCCTTCTCGGTTGTCTGACTCACCCATATCTTCAGGCCCTCCCTGCTCCCCCACATTGTTTAAGACCTGTGCGCCCCCTGTCCCCCCTCCCCCTTGTCCTCGTCGTTCTTCTCTCCCTTTGTTCACTCACCCGTCGGCACAGTAGGATCGTTTGATTACTCTTACAGTAGGTACTTTGGTTGGCTCTTTTGGCCCTACTGGCCCCCTTCCTCCCTCCTACCTTCCTGCTCACCCAGGCTCCGAGGAGCCTGGGTGCATGTTATCTACAGCATCGCCAGCTCGCCCCGCCAGCACCTGCCAGACCTTTTCCTGTAGTTGGGGCTCTCCCCGTCGATCTACTTAGTTATGTTACGTCCCACATAGGGTATCACACCCCAACTGGATGGAAATGGAATAAAAAAAATAAAAATAAAAAAAATTACCACTGGAATCTGATTAGCATGATATCATGGGGCATTTTATTCCATACCCTTATTTCGGTATGCCTTTCCAAGGATGCTGACCATCCTTTCTGCCTCACAAACAGTTTGGATTGGGATCTGTGGAGCTAGAACATTTTGTGATTTGATCTTGGCGTCAGATTGAAGGGTTTCTTGAAACCTAGCAACCATATATGTGGCCAAAGAATGGGTATGGGATATGGCCCAATTTTCGGGAATGTTCAAGGAATTCATGGCAATCAGGCCTTTCCAAGTTGATCCTGACTGGCACAGATATGTCAGTATTACATATCAATATCCTTAGCCTAGAAAATTTAAATTGACCATAGAATGTATCTAGTGTCCAGAAGCACGCCAGTAAATAGAGAGATCAGTTGATGAGGCAGTTCTGCGAGTAATTCAGCCCTGGTCGCTCATGGTGGGAAGTCAGACCCAACCAGGCCTGTTAGCAAGTCAAGACCTTTGTCACTCTGATGCCCCCTGGGCCGATATGTGTGTATGTCTGTGATTCCAATGCACCCCTGTCAGCTCCCGCTGTAGCCATCGAGGCAAGGCAGACCTGTTCTGTTTGGGGCCCACCAAACTCGAGACCAGCTACCCCACTTCCACCTTCCTTATTCATCAATATCATACTTGCCCACTGCTTGGGCAGTTTATACCCACCGAGCCTGAGACTCGCCGACCTTCTCAGCCCCCTGCATTCACCTGCATGCACCACCCTGGGGCTGCTTATACCTATCAAATTGAGCTATTTCCCCCCCACTCAGGGCTACCCATACCAATTGGGGTGGGCCACACCCACACCACTTATGGCCTCATATCCATTAGGCTGAGGTTCACCCACCCCCTTCCGGGATGCCCGTACTCATCAAGGTGACTCAAATCTGCCCTGTTTTGGACCCTCTGCATCCACCAATCTCGGGGTCACCTGCTCCCCTCGGGCCCGTTGTGCTGGCCTGACTCGGGCTCCTCCATATCCACCAAGCTCAGGGTCACCTACCCCACTCAGGCCCTCAGCATTCATAGAGGTGAGTCCAATCCACGCCCCTTGGGGCTGCCCATACCCATTAGTCACTGCAGAAACGAAAAAATAGTCAGACGTTAACTGTACCTGACTGTCGCCTTTAACCAGACTCAATGGCACCATGCTTTGTAACTATACCTTAACCAGACCAAGCGAATATTTGGACATGAAAGCACCCAAACTAGACCATAACCAGACACCAGATGGATCCGATCCCCCCAATCTCGACATTATCTGTTACCTTCGCTATCTAACCCTCAATGCGATGCCAGATTTCGACCGGCCAGCTATTCAGACATCTGGATTTTATCCTTGGCTCTAAGGTGACCCGACCTGCCCTAACAACTGATAAATTCTCCTCCTCCCTTCCTCCCCTTCTCTTCCACATCTTTCACGATGCCTTGTGTACCAGAGAAGGCGCTGTTCTGTGTTAGGTGAGTTATCTCATGCCAGAGCCTCTTCCAAGGATAAACTAACCTGCTCTTAAGAACCTAGCTCGTGTTTCTGGAGAGATCTACACTCGGCCTCTGTTCGTAAGAGCCCAGACCAGAGTTGTGGTGGCAACGGTAAGATATTTAGTCTTGTTCTTTTAATCTAGATGAGTCAATTCACAATGTTTCGCGACGTAGGCTGGCCATTTAGGAGCATAGCAAGCTCTGAACCATGTCCATCGTGCATTCTAGGTGATACACCGACCCCAGTGCCTTCATGAGCAGCACCATTTGGACGCGCAGCAAACTCTCCCAGCCCTGCAGGATATATAGCAGCGTGGATGGGGGAAGAGAACAAGCAGTGAGCACAGATACCGTGCAGGTATTTTTTTGTATGGGACGCGAATTTGGTGCTTCCTACAGCAATCTACCTGTACCATATCCAGACCCAATCTGAAGTAATTCCGATGTCTATCTGGTCGAGAGGGTATCAGGAACTAGGGACAAACCAGATGTATGGTTAATGGACAGAGGGATAGCTAGACGCTATCTGTACTCAGGATAGCGAAAGCTTGTCTTTTTCGAGGTCCCATTCACCAGAGTAACCAGCGTCGTGTTAGGTCTACAAAGATGTTTCTTTACAGACTAAATCTGGACGAGACAAACACAGTATCCAAAATCTGGTTACCATCTTGTCCAGCCCGCTATCTACATATATGTTATCTGGGGACGGATACTTTTTCGTTTCCACAGTGAGTGTTAGTCACACCCATCCTTGTCGGGCCCCTCCATAGTCCTTTCATATTCGTTGAAGTGAGTCACACCAGCCCGACTCGGGCCCCTCTGTACTCATCGACCTTGGAGTCAACTACCCCTCTCGGGCCCTTTGTATTCATCAAGGTGTGTCCCATCCACCCCTTTCAGGGCCACCCATACTAATCAAGCTCGGGGTCACCCCCCTTGGGCCCTCAGTGTTCATCGGGGTGAGTTCCATCCACCCCCATTAGGACTGCTCGTATCCATCGAGGTGGGTCACACCCACCCCCGTTGGGCCCCTTCGTACTCACTGAGCTCGGGGTCAACTACCCCCCTCAGGCCCTCAGTGTTCATTGGGGTGAGTCCCACCCACCCCCATTAGGGCTGCTCGTACCCGTCGAGGTGGGTCATACCCACCCCTGTCGGGCCCCTTCATACTCACCAAGCTCGGGGTCAACTACCCCCCTCGGGCCCTCAGTGTTCATTGGGATGAGTCCCACCCACCCCCATTAGGGCTGCTCATACCTGTCGAGGTGGGTCACACCCACCCCCATCGGGCCCCTTCGTACTCACCAAGCTCGGGGTCAACTACCCCCCTCAGGCCCTCAGTGTTCATTGGGGTGAGTCCCACCCACCCCCATTAGGGCTGCTCGTACCCGTTGAGGTGGGTCACACTCACCCCCATCAGGCCCCTTCATACTCACCGAGCTCGGGGTCAACTACCCCCCTTGGCCCCTCAGTGTTCATCGGGGTGAGTCCCATCCACCCCCATTAGGGCTGCTCATACTCGCCGAGGTGGGTCACACCCACCCCCATCAGGCCCCTTTGTACTCACCGAGCTCGGGGTCAACTACCCCCCTTGGCCCTCAGTGTTCATCAGGGTGAGTCCCATCCACCCCCATTAGGGCTGCTCATACCCGCTGAGGTGGGTCACACCCACCCCCGTCAGGCCCCTTCATACTCACCGAGCTCTGGGTCAACTACCCCCCTTGGGCCCTCAGTATTCATTGAGGTGAGCCCCACCCACCCCCCTCAGGGCTGCCCATACCCATCAAGATGGGTCATACCAGCCTGACTCGGGCCCCTTCATATTCACCGAGCTTGGGGTCAACTACCCCCCTCAGGCCCTCAGTATTCATCGAGGTGAGTCCCATCTGCCCCTCTTGGGGCTGGCCATACACATCAAGGTGGGTTACTGTTGAAACAAGTAGGTGGGTGCTGTAGTACCTCAGTATAAGTCACTAAGGTAGAAATCTACAGTAAACCGGCCGATGTAACACTGATTACATAAGCATTAGTTGACTACCATATCGAGAATGGAATATGCAACAACAGTTACACCCATCCCAGTCAGGCCCCTCCATACCTACTGAACTCAGGGTCACCCATCCACTCAGGCCCTTTGCGACTCCCATCCACCCTGCCAGGGCCCCTTCATATACATCGGGTTGAGTCATGCCTATCCCACATAGGCCTGGTCGAATGCATCAATCCCTTGTTAATCATGAATTTACAGGCCCTTCTGTATTCTACGCATGTCCATTCGAGATGGGCCCAGCCATGCCTCATGTCACTCATAAGGTTTGGGCCCATCACAGGGTCATCTGTACCATTCGGGCCTTTTGCAAGCAGGCTGGCTGTATCACACGACACAGAGTGACCACATTCTGTGAAAGTCAGGCCACCATTTGAGCAACTCACTGGTGGAGTCTGACACCATCATTCGAGTGAACTCCTACACCCCTGAAGGCCTGACGCCTGTTGTTTTCTTGCAAACATGAAAAGTTATGTTAGTCACATTGTTGAATGAGCTAAGACTTGTTCCAGCCCCGTTCTACAGTAATGTACAGTAGTATACCTAGTATAGTGTATTACATCAGCTGTACTTACATTTGGACTCAGTCGTCTGAGTTTGAATTATCTCTTGATCTACTACCACTACCTTGTGTGAATGTATCAACCAATCACCTGCGCTTATGTAAGTCCTACTAGCCTAACCTCTGTAGCATAGAGTATGTCGCTTCAACAGGTTATGAGCCCCGGCTCAGCAGCAGATCCTCAGGCTGCACCCTTGTGGCTGCGCTTGAGTTGATTTAGCTAGACCTGGACTACTTGAGCTAAAGGCTCAGCACAAATGAGTGACAGTTTGCGCTGATAGCAAAGCACCTCTGTGGCTGCTAGCTACTCAGGCTGCAGTGTCATCTCTTGCATAAATGAGCACTCGTTTGTGCCAGTGGGCTTACTCCCACTGTGCTGCATTGAGCCGCTCGAGCACATTCAAGCACTAGTTTGCGCCGGTGGACTCACATCCACTGAGCTGCATCTAGACGCTTGAGCATATTCTAGCACTTGTTTGCACCATCTATGGCTGCATCATCACTAGGTATAGGGGGAATCTATGTCATTCTGACGCCTTTTTGCCCATCCAGAACCATGTCTTCTTTTAACAATAACTCGAGCTCCTCCTATCTCCCCATTTTCAATGGGCAGAACTACGCCACCTGGTGGCCAGCCATGCTCGCCTATCTCAACTCGACTGGCAGCATGTGGTGCACACAATTAGTTGAACCCTCTCCTCCTGGCCCCAATGGCTTTGCAGATGCGGAAACCCAGAATTTCTACATTCGATGGAATGAGGCAAACACTCACATTCTTGGCACTCTTACCTTCAACATGACCAACGTCTTGCAGATCAAATATTCTCATCATAGCACAGCTTTCGACCTCCTCACTGCTCTCAAGAGCGACTACTCTATGTCTGGCCTCCCACAAGTCTATGCGGAGTTCAAGGCCATGATGGATATTCAGGTCCCTCCCAACAGTCATCCTTCGCAGGCGCTCCAGCGCCTCCAAAATCAGTTTGCAAAGTTGAAGACTGCCAAGTACGAGGTCCCTGACAAGATCCAGGCAATGATAGTCCTGTCGAAACTGCCTCCGATGATGGATGTGATCACGCAGATGCTTGTGCAGAAGAAAGATGCCAATGGGAAACAGGCCGACCCTATAGTTGACGAAATTGTGGCAGCTGCCACATTATCTTGGGAGCAGCACTCCAACATGGGTGGCAAAGGCCGCGGTTCTGGGTCTCAACAGGCCCAGAAAATCAGCGCCGTTAAGAGGAAGACAGAGGGTAACCCCTTCTTCAAGTCCCAGCAGCAGTCCCATCCAGCGCCTTCTGGGCAGCAGGGTGGTGACAGCGCAGACAAGAAGGGGAAGAAGCGTTCTCGTGGCAAGCGTGGTGGCAAGGCCAACCACAACCACCTCAACTTTGTTGAGGATGAGATGCAGTTCGTGTCCGTCACTGTTGCCCCCGCCCACATTTTTACCTCTCCTGTTGTCAATTCTCGTGCTGCTGCCCATGTTCCTGCGACTTGTTTCCAGGGTCTCCAAGGTCCTCCGGCTTTTCTGGAGATTAAGCAGGCTTTTGATCTCGCCCACCAGCTTGAGATCCAGCCCACCTGTGAGACAATTCACTCCCTCAATTGTGCATGCCCCCTCCTAGACCGCCTTGACCTGTCCGTTCCCGAGCCGTCATCGACCATTGTTGATGATGTTGAAATGTCTAATGCCACTGCCTCCTCTTCCTCTTCTATTATGGTGCCCGCTGTCCATCTCCCACCATCGATTGAAAAAATCAATTGGTCCTGTCTTGACGAGGAGGATTCAGATGTCTCTCCTCCCTCCAAACGTTCCCGCAAGTGCCAGATTATGGCTGCTCCCTCCACCTCGTGGGACTCCGATGATGAGGTGGACATCTACAGTTCTGATAGCGAGATCCAAGGTCTTTACGACCAATATATTCAGGATCCTAGGTTAGTCAATTTTCCCTACCTGCTGCACCAGTACTCATCCATTGCTGCTGCTACCCCTTATGCATGAAACAATGCAGTGGAGCTGAGTAGTACTGTATATACATCGAATGTATCAGTACACTGTCAAATGGATGACGCTATTTGCGCCCATGGCTCTGATAGTTCATGTGCACGATGTGGAAAACCTGAGACCCCCTATTGGATTCTCGACTCTGGTGCATCTATGCACTTCACCCCCGATTGCTCAGATTATGCTGAGTTCACACCCCTTAAAGGTGCTGATCGTATACCAGTCCACACCGCTGCCTCCATAATTTTTGTAGAAGGCAAAGGATGTGTGATTGTACCATGGTGAGACTCATCGGGTCGCACCCAAACTCTTTCATTGTTTGATGTTGGGTACCTACCTAACTCACAAGTGCGCCTGATTTCCCTAGGCTACCTACTACATGCTGGAGCTACTGTGAAGGGAACCGCTGCACAGATTGATGTGTTGTATGGAGATGGAGACCTACTCGCTCCATTCACTCCAGGGCCATTAGGCCCAAATATGTACACTCTCCAAAGCATCCCTAAACCTAGCAACCTCCGCACTAAGATTGAGCCTACCTGGGATATACTCCACCGCTGATTCGGTCACCCTTCTAAGGAGGTTTTGAAGTATGCGCGAAAACATATGCAAGGCTTCCCTGAGATTAGCATAACACAGGAGGACAAAATCTGTCCTGGCTGCGCTTTAGGCAAAATGCCTAATTGTGCCTACCCACCTGATGTGTGACGAGCTACTCACGCTTTTGAACTTGTGCACTCTGATATCAAATCATTCCCCATCAAGTCGTACCACCGCTACAAATACATCATTACTTTTGTGGACGACTACACATCCTTTGCATGGATCACCCTTTTGCACACTAAGGATGCTGCATTAACGACGACCAAGCATTTCATGTCAATGATCCGGACGCAGTTCAGTGTGATGATCAAAGGATGGATGTCCGATGCAGGGGGAGAGTACAAGTCGAATGCTTTCGACAAGCTCCTAGCTGACAATGGGATACGTGTATTCCAGAGCGCTCCACATGTACCCCAACAGAATGGTCGTGCAAAACACTTTATGTGCACCTCCATGGATAAGTCTGAAGCTATGCGCCTTGAGGCTTGCATTCCAGATAGTTGGTGGGAATTCTCAATGGCCCATGCATGCCATCTGTACAATAGGACACTGCTCCACCGACATAACTGGCGTACCCCCTATGAGCTCCTTTACAAGGACAAGCCTGACGTTAGCCACTTGTGCATGTTTGGATGCACAGCATACGTATTCATCCCTCAGGATGTGCACACCAACAAGATGGCCCCTAAGTCAGAGCTGATGGTGTACCTAGGCGTCACTCCTGGACATGAGAGCAACTTCATATTTATGCGCTGTAGGAGACTGAAGTCTCCTGTGGTGCAAACACCCGATTTCTCCAGTCCACAATATTCCGTGTCCGTCCGGGTAGGTCTTGGTTATCAGGTTTGGTACATCCGGTCCGGATTAGCTTAATCCGGTC
>JBBPMX010000314.1:0-15666 GCA_038090515.1 Pulveroboletus cf. viridisquamosus | reverse complement strand
CGAGCGTATGACACAGCACCAGCAACTCTGGCGGACCCAGACGCGCGTTCGCGTTCAGCCCATTCGCAATCCGCCGAAGCACCTCGTCCACTTGCTGCATCGGCTTCGTCGAACCCGTCACCTCCATTACGGATCGGAGTGGCAACAACAGCGCACTGATCCGGTTCGGCGACACATAGCGTGCAGAGAGCGCGAAACAATCCAAGCCCTTTGACGTGCTCCCCTTGACCTCTCGCATCTTGGTCTTGAAATCCTCGTGCTGGACGTCCTTGCCCGACTCGCCAAATACGACTTCAGAGGCAACGTGCGCAATATCGTCGATGCATCCATCGAGGTCGTCGAATGCCGCGTCAGCACGGTCGGACGAGGTGACGTAGGTTAACAGTGCATGCGTCACGTAGGCGAGTACGTGGAGCTGCGGACCATGCAAGAGCGCTGCCCGAAGCTCGCGCAGGGCCAGTGGAAGATATACCGGACCAAGCACAACAGCGATCCGACACATCGTCTCACGAACGAGGTCGCGTGTCTCTTGAGACCGACTACGCAACGCCTGACTCAGTACCGTCAAGAGCTTCCCAATTTGCGCTTCCTTCGAGCTGGCCGGGAGATGCAACGCGACATTGGCGATCCCAAGTGCGATCGGTATACGGAGACTGTCCTCGTTCTCCTCCCGGTTCTCCAGGTAGCCTAGTAGAGCTGGGAGTAGTCGCATGTTCACAGCATCGGATACCTTTTTCACGTCGGCAGAGGGAACGATCGGGGGTGGTTCGATCTCGGTCGCATTCTCCTCTTCCCCCTCTAGTGCATCGCCGTCCACAGTGGTCGCCATGGCTGTTTCCTGGACTGCTTCTTCCATCGAGAAATGAAAGTTTTCGAGAATAGCGACAAGCGTGTGTACGTGCACGCGGACGACCTCGTCCTTGTCCTTGGAACTTCGAACATACTTTTGGACGAGGTTGTGATACGCTGACCACTGAAGCTGCTTCGCAATCCAGCCCAGTGTATTGATCGCCTCGGCCACGAGTAAATGGTCGAGCGATGCTGTCGAGACAATGTAGTGTTCCACGAGCGGCACGAATACCTCCACCAACATTCTGCCTCGCAAGTGCCCTTCCTCGCATTGTTCGCTAAGCCGCCGAAGTGCCCTCGTCCGTCGGTGAACCTGGATGTGGTGGATGTTGGTGAAGAAGCTGGCTTCGTCGTCACCGCCCGCCAGCAACGGTCGCATCTCCTGGAGGGACACGATGCGTTCACATTTAAGTACGGCGTGTGCGATAACACCGAGAGCTTCAGTGCGGACAAGCTCCGTCTTTGATCGCAGTGCATTTTTGAGCGCAGGGAGGACAGTACGCATGAAGATAGATTCCGCTTCGACCGCCAACGGTGCATCGGAAGCCGCGATACCGATGAAACGGCGGAGCATAAACGCTGCGTTATTACGAATAGCCAGTTCCTCTGGGTCTTGAACGAAATGCAGCGCATTGTACAATAATGGCAGCCAATCGCGTGGGGAAAGGGTGAGGTAGCGCTCTTCATTAAGCGTCGTGAATGCCGCGAGTCGACGATCGAAATCAGGCTCGTTCACCCGCTTCGTGGAACAAGCATTGAGCGACTCCAATAGCGAAGAGACACCTTGAAGGACCGGGTGGACGATCGCGAGTTGGTTGAACGCAGACGTGAGCGCCATCCGTGCGCCGTTCGAACGGAGCGTGAGGAACAAATGCGACAACAACTCAAACACTCTTCCAAATGTCGGCGACGCCGGATCCGATAATTCAGGTACAAGCACAAACAGATTGTTCAAGGTCGTGAGCAAGTTGATCTTGGTCTTTTCGGGAACCACTTTTCCTGGTTTGCGTAACAAGGGCGAGAGCAAGCCCATGAGGACGGTCGCCTGATCGGGGTCGACGACGTGATGTGCGACTAGGGACAAAACGCTGATCTGGCGCTGAGTGAGGGGACTAGACAGGTTTTGGTCGCCCCTGGTGCGTTGGACGAGCGTCGTGAGATTCCCAAGTAGGATCGAGAGATGCGGCTTCACAATGCATTGTGCGATCACGTCATCCTCGGAAGAGAGATTGAGTAAATGATCGACGATATCCAGGATGTGCGTCAAAACGGCAGGCTTGACTTTCGTGGCGACCAAGCAATCCAACACCTTGGGTAGTACACGGTCATCATAGTCCACCAAATAACGGGTGTACTCCGGTCGGGACGCCCATAGGTAAAAAAACACATCGAGCAAAGCCGAAGGCGCTTGTGTATTTTCTTGGTCAAAGAGCGCAAGCCGCGGTGAGATGATGGCGCCAAAGGATGCCTGCAAGTACGGTGCGTAGTCGAACGAAACAGAACTGCGGAAAAAGTCAGCCAGTCGCCGCAAACTGAGCTGTCGAATAGAGTGAAACGCCCTCGTCAAACCGTCGTCCATGTTGGCGTCAGCATCAGCATCAACATCAACATCAACATCAACATCGATATCTTCCCCATCTTCTCTTTGGACCTCACTTGAATTCGACGCTCCCAATCGGGACTGCGCAGATGCAACGAGGCTTAGGGTAGTTCCAAGAAGGGCAGGCCAATGTGCCGTCCCCCTCGGCCCTAGGTGCCGAGGCACGTCGCCCAATAGATTCAAAAACCCAACCTGCTGCCTCGTGGACACGTTCAAAGCCGTCTTGGTCAACACGAACTCTTCATCCTGCCACGCCTCACGACTGGATCCTATCGGTGTCAGCATCAAGTCGACGAGCAGTCCGAGCTCGTCCTCCGAACACGCAGCGAGCGCGCCGAGCACTGCAGCTCTCCGGTCCCCTCCCCTCGTACGTCCCTTTCTCTCGAGCATGATACCAAACAGGAGACGAATCGCGACGTCCACGAACATGGGTCGATCTGTGGCATCCAGGGAAGCCCAGTCAAGATGCGCGAGCTCGTCTCACCACAAAGTCTCGTCCAGGAAACGCTGAAGTGTCTCTTCATGCCTCGCGAGGGAAGGTGCCTTGTACGTCAACACGCAGCTAAGCGCAATCGTTTGCAGCGCATGATCGGGGTAGGAGAGGAGGGTGCGGTAGAGGGTGAAGAGCGTATCCGTGGCATGGAGGGCCTTGGGATTGCTGAATTTGCTGAATAACGTGAGCCATGCGTCCAGTTTGTAGCGGGGGAAACTCGTGACTGCCATTGATAGGAAGAAAGGAACGAGTTCGCGATTGTGTTTCTCCGCAAGGGTTGAGCATTGTCCAAGTGTCAACAGCAGCTGCGTCTCATACGAAACAGGATCGAGTCGGTCGGAGGGTTTCTGATCCTGTTGTGAAGATGAAAATGGTACTCAACATCAAACCGTTTGGGAGACCGGAAACACTCACGAATATGACTGCCTTCCGGTCGTGGTCCTGATCCAGCCAACTTGAGATCACGGTTCTCATCCGATGTGCAGCCCCGTCTCTCCATGTCCGTTCCTCCTCCCAAGGATCATCGCTCGCATCTTGTTCGACCTTTTCGTTCAACCACTCGGGAAGATCGTGAGTCTTTGCCATTTTGTTAACCGCTTGTAACTCCTCGAAGAGGCATGCCCAAACAGCATCCCCGAAGCGCTTGGCCAAGGACGAGAGCGCCTCAGCAGCCAGCGACCACAACGGCCGCAAATTGACCTTCAGCTGGGCTATATGAAAAGGTTCAAACGAGTCGAACAGACGGAGAAGAAACTTACAGATCAACCATCTGATGCAAAGGTCAGTAGCCAATGGTTCATCGTCCTTGATCACCTGTCCGACACGGCCGATCCGCAACACCCGTTCGCGCACTCCCTGAGCGTCCAGAGAAACCTCCTCTCCCTGCAAACACCGTTTAAGTATGTCCTGTTCACCCGGAGACGACTTCACTAGCTTCGAAGCAAGAATTTTGAGTGCGCTAAGACGCAGCGACCTCGAATGTGATAGGATGCATGTTCGCAAGTGCAGGTATAGCTCCGAGAATAACAGGACATCCGGTGCCGGTGGACTACCAAGAAACCCTGTCAATATAGCCTCCTCCGGAGCAAGAAGCAGTCTCCTTACCTCGATTGCACAAGGTCTGCCAGGCCGGCCAGAGCACACTGAGACCATGACCATCGCTGTACGATTGCCCTAGTCCACCCCGCTAAATGGTCTTGTTGTCCCCACGATACATTTCTTGATCCTGCGAGAGCATGCATGCAGGTCCGTAAAACCCAGGCTGGATTTACATAGGACGCGTTCCACGAGGCCTCTGGGTCAGGTGTATCGACCATGCGTTGGACCATCCCAACCAATAACGCCGGTGTCTTCTCGACATATACCGATAGCGACAGGAGGTTACGCAGCTCGTCTACATTGCCCGGACAAAGCTCCCAGTGAGACAGCCGTTCGCAAAGCCAGATATCAATGGTGTGTCTCCACACGATATTTACCTCGCCGAGTTTATCGGATTGTCTAAGGTTTGCGAACAAGCGTAACGTCCGCTTCGGTTCTCTAGCAAGAAGATCACCAGTGGACCTGAACAGGGCAGGTAAGGCAACGAGTTTCCATCCTCCCCAAGACAGCTCTGCGAGGGCACCGAGAAGTGATACTCCAAACCTGGGTACTTTGAGAGCTTCCGTGATAAATAGACGGCCAGTCCCCGTTGCTATGGACATGTCCCCAGCCGTAAGAACTGCGACCGAAAAGTTGAGGAGAGCGGTCTCGATCGGAGGTCGGATCTGAACGTTGGGAAGGGCAGAAGCCAAGTGTGACAATTGCGACGCTTTAAACGTAGGATCGATGGGAATAAGACGAGGGCAAGAGAAAGATGGAGAAACTCACGAGATAACCGAGACCCTTGGCGCACACTGCAAATGATACTGATCAACCGCAACATGCGGCGGAGACGCTCTTTGGTGCAGAGGTTAAGAATCGGGTAGTCAGTATCTCGCTAATGCCAGAAAACTGCTCAGCGTCTTTGCAGTGATGAATGATAGATGTAAGTGAACGCCGTAGAAGCGTGTAAAGTAGTTCGGGGGTTTCACAACCTAGATACTAAGCAGTCAATCAATGGTCCGAGGATTGAATGTGAAGCTGTGTGAAGGGTCGAAGAGACAGACTGAGGGTGGTCAATATACTGGAAGCCGCAGGAGGTGAGGTACACCAACTTTGCACGCAAAGACAAGCGTCCAAGCACTAGCATCCTCTACGCCATCAAGATTCTCAGCCATGAGGAGAACTGCCTTTTCCCGTACAGAAGTCTTCAACCAACGTAGCACAGATGCCCAGACCTCGGCGGCAGCACGTTGCACCTCGGGACCGCAGCTTGGTAGGATGGCATGGAAGGAAGACCACGTTTGTGGCAAAAGGTCTAAGTGAATAGATGGCACGAGTAGATACCTGAAAAGGCCCGACAATGTTGCCAGCAGCGCCGTAATCGCAGAAGCAGTGATGGGACGGGGAAGGAAACCGAGGAGCTTGGCCAAGAGCTCAGCATAGGCGGGCGACAGCGTTGTCCGAAGGTCATGTGCCAATTTCTGAAGAAGGCTGTATGATGAGGTGAGCTAAAAGCATTGGAATAGAATAGGGTCCACATACTCGAGAAGTGCCTGTAACACCTCATCATCGGCAGTGTCTACTGCAGTCATCCACATCTGCACTATCTCTCGCCAGTTATGCAAGAGAAGAAGCATGGAAAGGGAGAGTGGGTCAACCCTGTTTGCAAACTGGACGAACGATGGAGACAGACTAAGCTGCCTCCATTGCTGGAGGGACACGTAAAAGTGCGATTCTCTGTCCTGTGACGCGTAGGTGCTTGTTTGAATACAAGTCACACAAGGCAAAAGAAAGTGGAAAACACACTGAAATATCATGGTCAAATTTTGTAAGCTCAAGGGCAGACATCTTTCAAGGACTCCGCGTACGACTGATGCTGGGAGCCTATCCATAAATCGTAAGAGACTGACAGACGAGAACTGACCTTGAATCACTTCACTCGATGTACGATTCCATCTGGATCTAAGACCACAGGAGATTCCATGCCACAAGCTGGAGCCTGACCCGACCAAGACCAAGTCGTGTGGTCTGGTACCAAGTTGGCGTCTACAATCGGAACCAGACTCCTTTTCCGAACACTTAGTAAGCAATCAGGCAACTCTGAAATCTTTTTTTTTTGGGAGCCATGTCATTACTGGCTAAATTAATTCTATATAATGCATCAAGGGAGGGAAAATGCATTTACGCACACCCCATGCCAGTGGGGTGTGAGACTCAGTTACTGCCAGGACCAGTGGCAACACATTGCCCACTAAAACCTATATTATAATCCCTTATAGTACCTTGACAACAGGTGGCAAATCATGTGAAATTGGCAAATTCTACATGGATCCTGTGGTGCTTGTGATGTGGCCTCATATTCATATTATTTTGCAGATGAGCCACTGTTGATAGCCAGAGCTGCCCTTGGATCTGTTCATTGTGTAATATACATTTGCTCTAATCTACACTTGCATTGAAGTGTGTTGCTGGAAACTGTCACTGGAGACTCTGTTGCATGCTAGATTTACCTTAGACTACCATATAGGTCTATGTAGTAGAGTAGTATACAACATTAACTACATAGTGCTACAGTGTTTATATAATTTGTTCTGAACTACCAGCCCTGATATTTTTTACAGATGCCACAGGCTAGTTCTCACATGATGGTATAGCTCGAGATCCAACCAAGTGCACCAGCACTCCAATTTAACTATGATGTGGTCAGTGATTCTTCTGTCACTCTTTATCCCTGTACTGACACCACTACAGCTACCTTCACCTGTCACATCTACCCATCCCCCCAAGGACAATGCACTGCCACCCATCCCTTCCAACCCACCATCACATGCACACCCAGTGAGCTCTTATTTAATGTTTCAACACTGACAACTCAAACCAGTCTCACTCTATCTTCAAAATATTTTCATGGAGAAAGAGGGACTCTGCTTCACATATCTTGAATCAACATTTGGGAAACTTGTCCTAGCCTTGTCAGTCTACTCTGTGTGCACTGTCAAATGTTGACACCACAAACGAGGGTCCCTCAAGAATGGCCACAGGAATACGTCAGCAAGTGAGTGCCCCACCATTGGATGGTCAGACAGAGTGCATCTGACCATCTCAGCAAATAACTACAGGAAGGTGAAGGGTTTGTTGTTCCTCCTATTTGAATACAAGTACTCATCACTGTTGACAGTTTCCTCGTCGGACCCCTCTCCCCAACCCTCTCGACCAGAGAGTGGCCCATACTGATCAACTGAGAATAGCACACCCAGTAGGACAGCCAGCATGAAATTCGAGCCCATGTGGTCACAATCTCCATACCACATGGCCAGCCTGCTTGCAAAAGGCCTGGCTGGTATGTATGACCCCATTGTGGGCCCGAAAGTTATGGATGGCGTGAGACATGGTCAGGCCTGTCTGGGGAGGATGTGTGTATGATATGGAAGGGCCTGTAAATCTATAATCAATACATAATCAATACAATCAACTGGGCCCAGGTGGGATAGGGCAGATTTGCCTTGATGAGTATGACAGCCCCCAAGGGGGGGGGGATTGGCTTCTCCCCAGTGAATGTGGAGGGCCCGAGTGTGGTGGGTGTGACTCATCTCGGTAAGTAGGGGCAGCCCCAAGGGGTGATGGATAGGACCCACCTCGGTGTGTACAAATGGGCCCGAGTGGGGTGGGTGTGACTCACCTCGATAGGCAGGGGCAGCCCCGAGGGGTGGTGGATAGGGCTGATCTCGGTGTGTACGAATGGGCCCGAGTGGGGTGGGTGTGACTCACTGACAGAACTTTTGCTTCATTCCCCTATCTCTTTATCTTATCTCGACTTTTCACGATCTCTCCAGAACATTCCATGATGTCACCGGTCCAGACCCTACGTCACTGCCAAGCCCATGACGTCATTGATTAGTGAGCATCAGTCAGCATATTACTCATCTATCCCACACTTGCCCTAAACTCTTACGACACGTATATAAACCCGTCGATATGCTGTACTTATTCCTCACGCTTGGTATTCATCGTTTCTTCTGATCTCTACATCAGTCTGAGCTTGACGCTCTCTCTTGTGTCTTTTCAGTTCCTGATATAATACCAAGCGTATTCTAGGCGCTGTCGTTCTTCACGATCCCGCCCTCGCCATTCAGCCTGCCTAGGTCACTGAGCCTTTTGCTCGCCCTAGTTTCCCCACCCCATTCCTGCCTTCTGCTGAGCCCTTGGAAGCCCTATTCGGGGGACCATTGGTAGACGTGTCACGACCATTCCTGTCACACGTTCTCACATCGGCATCACCCGCTCGGGCCATCGCTACTCTCCCCTCATCACACATACTCTTGCCAGTAGCCGCCCCTTTCGGGCATGCTGCTCTCAACCCGTTCCAGTCCCTCCTAGACCCCGAACTCCTTCACCAGGGTTAAGGGTTTCGGTTGACCCCAATGACATCCCCTTACCAGCCTTCCTACCCGAAGTCGCTGACGTCCTTGTCTACCGCCCTCTCACCCTTGAGGCCCACCTAGCCCTTGAATCCCTCAACGATCCCATCGAGGTCATCGAGCCACAGCGCCCCCTCACTCTCGCCGACTTCCGAGCGATCAACTGCATATTTTCACAAGAAGACATCTTCCTCCTCGAGTATTTTGATACATTGTAAAAGTGTCGTCCCCCCAATTCTCCGACTCCTTTCCCGCGGTTCAGTTGAGAATGTCCACAGCGTCCCCCTCTGGCACTGAGAAGAAGAAGGAAACTAAGCGAACTACTCATGGCGACCCACCCACCACGCTCTTTTATGACCAAGACACGGAGGGGTTTACTTTTGAAGAAAGATATGATAACTGGCTGGCATGGTACAAATACGACCCCATCACCCATGGCCAGCTGCCCATCCCCAATATGGCCGCCTTATGTGGACAAGCCCAACATCAAGTCGAACAGGAGATATGGGCTGAGTGGCAGACCAAGAAGGCCAAGAAGTCCGCCACCAAAGGAAAGAAGCACGTCACGACTCCACTGTCCTCGGACTGGGACAGTTCCTCTTCCGATGGAGACGGACCAGCGCATCCCTGAGGCCGACGGACCCTTCCACAGCCCCAGGAAATTCCTCGCCCTGTTGGCCCCAAGTTGGGCAAGTCTTGGGCCCAGAAGCTGCCTATCTTCAAGGGAGAAAAGAAAGGATACCCATCCTGGAAGAACTCCCTCTGCACCTACCTTCTGGGGTTCGACGAGATCCCCACCGACAAGCAGAAAATTGTTATCACTCTCAGGTTCTTGGGAGGGAATGAGCCCAATGCCGCTCAGAGGTATGCAGATGCCTACCACGATGAGAGGCTTCCCTATTACCCAGATACTTTCACGGAGTTCATGGGAGAACTGGACACCAATTTCCTCTTGGTCACGCATGCCCAGGAGGCGTATGATAAGCTCCAGGAGCTCAAACAAGGATGGAATGAATCCATCGAGAACTTCTTTGTCCAATTCTTCCAATTAGTTCGCGAATCCGACCTTATTGTCGGCGAAGAGACCGAAAAGTTGCTCTTGCGCCTTGTGCAAAAGGGCATTCATAAGGAAATTGTCACCCTTGCTGAGACCTCCAACACCGCTCTTGCCTTCTCCCGTTCCCTCAAAGTCTGGGAGAAATACCTTGTACACGCCGAAGCTATGCTCCAGCAGAGGAAGGCCCATGAATCGGGAACTAAACCTCAGATATGGTATTGACCGGGACAAACCTCTGCCTCCGCTCCCCATTCGAACCCCCCTCCTTCATCATCGCAACAGCCATCTAAGGTTGATCCTAACCAACTGGGGACCTTTGGAGGCCAAGGTGTCCTGATGGACATCGGCAAGGCCCGGGCAGAAGGACTCTGCTTTAGATGCAGAAAGCCCTGGCCCTGTGCCACGCGATTCGTCACCTCGAATATAAGGGGTGTAAGATCTTTTATGAGAACATGGGGGAACTGGCGGAGATGATGAAGACCATCGATAAGAATGAGTCGGGTTTTAGAAAGGAGGAGTAGGTACAGGTTGACCCCCTCCTCATGTAACAAGTATGTTGTCTTCTGGTTCAAACAATAAATTTGCCATTTTGTCCGTTTCAGAAGCCAACGAGACCCAGGAAACACCTTCCATGAGTGAGTCATCGCCAGAAGTGCGGATCCTACGAAGGGACCCCCTGCCCCTTAAAGTAAAGCGGGAGGACAAATCAATCCCACTCCCCACCAGGGGCAGCCACAGTGCCGCCAGGTACGACCTCCATGCTGCAAGTGATGCTGTTATCCCCGCTCACGGCCAAAACCTGGTGCCCACGGCTATCTCTATGGAAATCCCCATCAGACACTATGGTCGTATCACACCACGATCCGGCCTCGCTATCAAATTCTCAATAACCACTGGAGCTGGTGTTGTCGACTCCGACTACAGAGGGGAGGTGAAGGTGCTACTCGTCAATAACTCCGATAAAACATTCGAAGTCAAAAAGGGTGACTGAATAGCTCAATTAATTTTGGAAAAAATTTCAACTCCCTCGGTCAAAGAAGTGCCCGAACTCTCCGACACCAAGAGAGATACCAAAGGCTTCGGATTGACTGGAGTGAGACGACTATGACATGAGGTCAACACCGTAGACCCATGGTCAGTAGCATGGATTCAGCGACAGATCCACAGTGATTACCAACGAGCCCTCGAACACCTCAAATCCTTCGTACACGACTCTAGAAGGAAAGAGGTCACCAAGGATCTGGTACAACAACTCGCGCAGTTACCGCCGGAACAAGCGGAGATGGTCATACGAGACCTCCAAAGAAAACCGCGATACATCCAAACGTCCGTCAGACGGCTTGTCAAAAATTCGCTCAAATTACCCGCCACGATTACCAAAGACAACGGAGGCGTATTCACAACCATGTGCCTAGTCAACTCCGGATGTATGGGTTCCTCTATAGACCGGAAATTTGTTGAAGAACATCAGATTCCTACCCACTGCCTCCCAATAGCAATGCCCATCTATAACGCAGATGGGTCTCTCAATGTCAATGCGGAGAGAAAGATCGACAAATTCGTCATGGTTGATATGAAGATACAAGACCACCGTGAGAAGATCTGCTTAGCAGTCACCGGCCTAAAGTCCGTGCCGATCTTCCTAGGTCATGATTGGCTAAAGACCCATAATCCTACCATTAATTGGTCAAAAGGGGAGGTGAAGTTCACATGTCACAACGACCACCTCCCCCCCCTATATCATGACGAAGACGAAGAAGAAGAATTCTTCAACTGTTCTGAAGGAGATTGCCTCTTCCGAGTCGATTTGGAGTCTTACTACCGAAATGTCTCCACTGACATCGCCATTAAAGACTTCCAACAAAAGAAGAAGAAGACCCTCGAAGAAATCTCCCCACCCTACATCCACCCATTTGCCGACGTCTTTGCCAAGGAAAGTTTCGACCAACTCCCACCACGGAGACCATGGGACCATGCCATTGAACTCCTTCCAGGTGACCACAAGATCGACTGTAAGGTGTACCCTCTGGGACCGGGTGAACAAAAGGAACTCGATGCCTTCCTCGAAGAAAATCTAAACTCCGGACAAATCCATCCTTCTAAGTCCCCTTTCGCCTCAGCCTTCTTCTTCATCAAAAAGAAGGACGGCTGCCTCTGACCCGTACAAGATTATCGGAAGTTAAATGATGTCACTATCCGAAATTGCTACCCCCTCCCCCTCATAAACGAACTGGTCGACAAACTGAAAAAGGCCAAATACTACACCAAGTTCGATGTAAGGTGGGGATACAACAATGTACGGATGAAGGACGGAGATGAGTGGAAAGCAGCCTTCCGCACCAACTGAGGCCTGTTTGAACCTCTTGTTATGTTTTTCAGGCTTACCAACTCGCCCGCCACCTTCCAAACAATGATGAACTCCCTCTTCTGAGATCTTATCAATCGAGGGGTAGTAGTCGTTTACATTGACAACATCATGATCTTCATGGAAATGTTAGAAGAACATCAGAAAGTCGTTGAAGAAGTGCTCTCCATACTTCGAAAAGAGCACCTATATCTCCACCATGACAAATGCGAGTTCGAAGTACAGGAAACCGAGTTCCTCGGAATCATCGTATCTCGCAATCAAGTGAAAATAGAACCCAAGAAGGTCGCAGCCATCAAAGATTGGCCCATACCCACCACACGAAAAGCACTGCGTGGTTTTCTTGGCTTCCTCAACTTTTACCAACAATTCGTCAAGGATTTCATGCATATTGCACAGCCCCTTAATACGCTCACGTCGGAAAAGAAAGACTTCCTCTGGGATGACGCATGCCAACAGGCCTTCGTCACCCTCAAAGATACCATTTCCTCCGCACTGGCCCTCACCATACCTACCGATGACGATCCTTTCTGAATCGAAACAGACGGATCAGGAGTAGGCCTAGGAGCGGTGCTATCCCAACACCAGAACGACGTCTGGCACCCCATGGTGTTCATATCACGCTCGTTGAATGACGCCGAATGCAACTATCACACCGCAGATTTAGAAATGCTAGTGGTGATGTTTGCACTCAAGGAATGGCGTCACTACCTATTGGGCGCCATGCACCCCTTCAAGATCTTGACGGATCACAATAACCTCACCTTTTTCTGTCAACCTCAGGATCTCTCACGACGTCAAGCACGGTGGCAGCTCACCCTCCAAGAGTACGACTACCACTTCACCCATCACCCCGGCAAAACAAATCCTGCAGATCCACTGTCCTGGAGGCTAGACTTTGAAAAGGGGGTAAAAGGTGACAATAAACAGCAGGTATTACTCCTGGACCATCTCTTTTCGCCTCCCACTACCTCTGACAATCACGCCTTCTTCATTACCATCCACACAAAAACCACCAATACACCCCTCCCCATTAAGACTCTCATTGCTAAACTTCAATACAAGCGAGAGAAGTTCGCCATCGAAGGGTTGAAGAAACCGGACTCCCTGTGGAAGGAAAAGGACGGAATACTGTATTGGAAGGAACTTCTCTATGTTCCTAACGACCACGCCCTCCATCTCCGAATCTTAAAAGAGAACCATGACCACCCATTAGCCGGCCACCCCGGCACTCGATGCACGAGAGATCTAATTATGACCAAGTATTATTGGCCCTCGATGCGCCAAGAAATATTCAGCTACATCCTTGCCTGCGACCACTGTCAAAAGATGAAGACACGCACACAAGGCAAACAAACCCCGTTGCACCCGAATGAGACCCCCTCTGCTCCATGGGAGATCATCTCGGTTGATATCATTGGACCCCTACCCCCATCAAACAGGAAAGACGCCATACTTGTGGTGGTAGATCGACTCTCTAAGATGCTACATCTATTTCCCACCTCTAGTTCCGTGATGGCTCAAGGCGTAGCCACAATCTTCAAAGATCAAATCTTTAAACTCCATGGAACGCCCCGAAAAGTTATATCTGACAGAGGTCCACAGTTCATGTCGCACTTCATGAAGGATCTTTACTCCCTCCTCCATATAGAAGGCAATCCGTCTACGGCCTACCATCCCCAAATGGACGGCCAAACAGAACGACTCAATTCCGAAGTGGAGTTATATCTCTGCCTCTACGTAAACCACCGTCAGAACAATTGGACGGAATGGCTCCCACTCGCGGAGTTCACCCACAACTCCAAGTTGTCCAGCTCCACCAGAGTGTCCCCATTCCTGCTCAATTACGGGCAACAACCCCTTATTCGCACCGACGTACACTGGGAGGTCAAGAATGAGTCCGTCTACGCCTTTGCCGATAGGATGAAACAGACGCATGAATAAGCAAAGGCAGCCCTTGATCTCGCCTCGGCCGAGATGAAAAAGTACCATGACTGGACGGCATGAAAGACCCCCGACTACAAAGAGGGAGATCTCATGTTACTAGAAGGGAAGAATATAAAGACCGACTGCCCGTCAAAGAAACTATCTGACAAGCAGTACGGCCCCTTTAAAGTAGTCAAGAAGATCGGACTGGCTGCTTACAAGCTGAATCTCGACAAAACATGGCGAGGCATACATCCTGTCTTCCATGAATCCCAACTCTGGCCCTATGTAACTTCCACCACCCCTGGTCAAGTAAACATTGAATCTCACCCTTCCCCGGTTGTCGTTGCCCAGGAAGAAGAGTACGAGGTTGAGAAAGTCGTCGACTCCAGGTCCCGAAGAGGGAGAACTGAATACCTTGTCCATTGGAAAGGTTATCCCCCCGAGGAGCATACTTGGGAACCCGTCTTCAACCTTGCCAACGCCCACGCCAAGGTTGAAGCCTTCCACAAAGCACATCCCGATGCTATCCGTTCCCTCGATTTCGTCGTTATGCAACCATGCGATTGTACACTCTGCTCCTCCTCCATCACCGCAGTCTTCCACAACTTGGGTTTCCGCGACTTTGCAAACTCCCTAACCCATCTCCCCTCCGACCTCTTTGAAATACCACAACCCGGGGATGAGCCCATCATAGAGGGACTTCTGGTCAATCGGGACGATGACCCTTGAAAAGGGGGTGATGACAGAACTTTCGCTTCATTCCCCTATCTCTTTATCTTATCTTGACTTTTCACGATCTCTCCAGAACATTCCATGACGTCACTGGTCCAGACCCTACATCACCGCCAAGCCCATGACATCATTGATTAGTGAGCATCAGTCAGCGTATTACTCATCTATCCCACACTTGCCCTAAACTCTTATGACACGTATATAAACCCGTTGATACGCTGTACTTATTCCTCATGCTTGGTATTCATCATTTCTTCTGATCTCTACATCAGTCTGAGCTTGACGCTCTCTCTTGTGTCTTTCAGTTCCTGATACTCACCTTGATAGGCAGGGGCAGCCCTGAGGGGTGGTGGATAGGGCTGATCTTGGTGTGTACGAATGGGCCCGAGTGGGGTGGGTGTGACCCACCTCAGTAGGTAGGGGCAGCCCTGAGGAGTGGTGGATAGGGCTGATCTCAGTGTGTACGAATGGGCCCAAGTGGGGTGGGTGTGACTCACCTCGATATGTAGGGGCAGCCCCGAGGGGTGGTGGATAGGACCCACCTCGGTGTGTATGAATGGGCCTGAGTGGGGTGGGTGTGACCCACCTCGGTAGGCAGGGGCAGCCCCGAGGAGTGGTGGATAGGGCTGATCTCGGTGTGTACGAATGGGCCTGAGTGAGGTGGGATGACTCAAGGCGATAAATATGAAGGGCCCGGGTGGGGTAAATGGTGCTGATCTCGGTGCAAGGCTCACAGCATCACATATTAGACTCACATTTATGCATATGAATTTCACTGAGCGGGCAATCTGAGCGCAAGGTAATATATACTCAATGGCCTGGTGAGTGAGTGGACAGAGACCAATGAATCTGGTGGGCCAATTGTAACATGAGATAGACCGAGGTTCATATTTGCTGAACAGCCAGGCTCGGTAACTTCATCGGAAAAGCCATCTTTCTAGGCAGTGTAGCCCCAGATGATGAAAATACATTCATACCTCCCGCGATACAATAACTGATTCCTATCCACTTCATATTTACATGCTTAGTTCCAATAATTTACACCCGCTGCTGTTGTACATACTCTAACATATCTAGTAGCCTCACCTGTGTTTGCATCAGCTCCATCCTGCGCTGCGATGTCTGAATGAACTTCGAGGTGGC
>JBBPMX010000313.1:0-15698 GCA_038090515.1 Pulveroboletus cf. viridisquamosus | reverse complement strand
TTTTCCATGCCCACCTCTTCCCATCTGACCCAATGTGATTGATCTTGGTCTCATCTGACCATATAACCTGCTTCCAATCCTCCACAGTCCAGTGCTGATGACTCTCTGCAAAATCCAACCTAGCTCTCTTATAAGCAGAAGTAAGACGAGGGCATTTCTTCTTCACCACAGTCTTCATGCCTGCTTTCTTCAAGTGGCGACGAATAGTCTGGGAGGAGATGGAATGGTTCTTGATGTCCTGAAGAGTCTTGGTGACCTGGACTGCATTTTCAGCCTTTCCAGTTTCAATAAGACGAATAGCATGGCGCATATCAGCAGGTGTGATAAGGGTAGGACAACCACCAGAGGATTTAGCCAGGTTTGGACAAAGTTTAGAGTGAATTCTACTAATAGTGGAGTAGTGGACACCAGTAGAATCAGAGATTTGACAAGTGGATTGACCCAAGTCCAAGAAAGAGATGATTTGATTGGTTTGAGCAGCAGAGAGAGATTTCATGGTGGTGGTAGTGGATCAAGAGTGGTATTTTGGTTTATTTGTATTGTGTTGAACATATTATAGGTCACATGACCCATTGCTTATGTTAGAACATATGAAAATATATCAATTTTGAATACTACTAGATCAGCAACAAAACTGTTGCAATGACATAACCAACTTAAAATGGCCATATCTCTGTACCCTCTGAACCAAATCACATGACCCAAAGATCAATAGCAAGCCAGGAGTGCCTACTATATTTCGTCTCACTAATGCTAAGCGATATTCCCACGCCCTAGCTTTGTATTTCATGCACAATGCAAATGTATCAAACATTGCAACGCTTTTGTTGCTCAGTGTAGCTAAGATATGGGTTATGATATTAAAATCCCTGTGAACCAACTTGGGATATCAGAAATGTCATAGGTTTTCCCAGAGTATGGGTTATACTACATATGGATTATAACAGAGTCGACTGTATCACATGTATGTAGATTATCAGAGACATCTCCTGATTGGATCTCCATAGCATTCCCATGCTATCTTCTAGATCTCCCAATCTGATCTAATCTCCCCCTTGTATCCTATTTATCATATCTCTGTGGATCTAGATCCAGATCTCAGGGTTCACCTCATGGTAGCCTTGCTGTCTTCATCTCCATTCACTCTGCTTCCCTTCCATTCCTTCTCATGCTCATACTGTACTGTCGTTACTTTCCATGTATAGTAGTTAGATCCTGATCTGTGCATAAACCCAGGCAATATATAAGGACAGTGGCCTAAAGCTGGGAACCCTAGCTTTAGCCACTTGTCAGATTGGCCTGGCCTTCAGGTCTTTAGGCCTTGTTTCTCATCCCTCAAGATTGGCTTTACTGTGGTTCTGCTCTGGCTGGTCCTTGATATGGACTTTCCTCCTTCTTGCTAGGTAGTTCCATTATCAGCCACTCTCATTTCATCTCCTGTGGTTGTCTGGCTGATGGGTTAGGTAAGGATTCTGTTGTGAACAGCTTGTCACATTTACCAGAAAACTGAACCTAACCGGTGGCTGGACCAAACCATAACCCTAAAGAGAGAAAGCTAATGATAGAGCTATCTGGCAGAAAGAAGGAATGCCTGTATTGGGGGCTAGATGGAGCAGGAACTGTCATAGAGCTTTCATGAGGGACAAGGGATGAAGCCCAAAGGCCAAGCCCTTTAGCATCAACATCTTTATCAACCACAAATGGTGCATCAAAAACAAGATTAATATGATCCCTCTTGTACAACATATTCAAGTATTTAATGCCAATGGTACTCCAGGCAAGGCCAGGAAGGTAACCCATTGGGTGGAACTTGTGGCAGCACTACAGGACCACCACAAGAAGATCAATGCCTTTGTTGTGGAGCTGGGCTCCAATCAAATGATTATTGGCTATGACTGGCTCACATGCCACAACCTGAACATCGACTGGATCAAGAAGAAAATCGAGTTCACCTGCTGCACTGAGGATTGTGACAACTACAAATCTCAGCAGGACGGTTACTTCGGATTCAAACTTCATGTTATCGAGGACAGAGTAGCAGAAAAGGTCCTGGCAGCCTACCATGATTTTCTTGACATTTTTTCAGAGCAGGAATCCAACCATATGCCATCATGGAAGCACTGGGATCACGCTATCGATCTCAAGTCCGACTTTGTTCCAAGGAAGAGGAGAGTTATTCCTTTATCCGACACGGAGTTGGAAGAAGTACGGACTTTCATCGACAAGGAAGTCAAGAAGGGCTACCTCTGACTGAGTAAGTCTCCTCAAATGTCCCTGGTATTCTTTATCCTGAAAAAGGATGGCAAAAAACACCTTGTTATGGACTACCAATATTTAAACGAAGGGACAATCAAAAAAGCAAAAGCATACCCCCTACTATTAATTTCACAGCTTATTGACTGCCTCAAAGGCGTGAACATGTTCACAGCAATGGATCTATGCTGGGGATACAACAATGTCCATATTAAGGAAGGAGATGAATGGAAAGCAGCATTTGTAACACCCATAGGAGTATATGAACCAATGGTTATGTATTTTGGTCTCACTAACTCTCCTCCTACCTTCCAGAATATGATGAATGATATCTTTTCCAATCAATATGCTTTCCTCATTATTTACATGGACGATATGATGATATTCACAAAAAAGAAAACAAAAGAAGAACACAAAGTGCTGATCTGCAAAGTCCTACAATGTCTCTGAGAGAATGACCTATATATCAAACCAGAGAAATGTGCATTTTCCAAGGACAAGGTTGAGTTCCTAGGAATGAATGTTTCCAAGAATGGCATAGAAATGCAGGAAAAGAAAACCCAAGCTATCGCAGATTGGCCAGAACCAACACACCTAAAACAAGTCCAAGCATTCTTGGGACTATGTAATTATTATAGAAAGTTTATTGACCAGTTCACAGAGATTGCAAGGCCATTGAATGACCTCACAAAAAAAGAACAACCCTTTCCAGTGGGGCAACACTGAACGAGTGGCCTTCCTCACTCTCAAAAAGAAATTCACAGAAGCACCACTGCTTGCCTATCTGGATAGCACATGGCAAATGTGCCTTGAAACAGATGCCTCCAATATTGCAACCAGAGCAATCCTCTGGCAGGAATGTGAAGATGGGCAATGGCGACCATGCGCCTTCCTTTCCCATTTATTCAATGCGATAGAACACAACTACCCCATCTATGACAAAGAATTAATGGCAGTCATCCATGCACTCGAAGAATGGTGGCACTATTTAATCAGGCGGGAATGATTTAAGGTCTGGACAGACCACAAGAACCTGGAGTATTGGAAAAAGCCACAGACTCTCTCAGGGCAACAAGCATGTTGGCATGCCCTCCTCCAGGAATTCAACCTTGAATTCATTTACTGTCCTGGCTCTCTAAACTATGCTGATCCCCTCTCCCATTGACCCAATCATGGCAATGCAGTCGAGAATCTCAACAAGGATGTCACAATCCTACCAGCAGAGCTATTTATAAAAAATGTTACATTAGAATCCCCTCTACTTCAGAAAATACAAAAAGAATCAAAAAATATAAATGATGTTCTCAATTATTTGTACAATAGTAATAAGGAGGTTTACCTCCACGATCACACTGGCCAGATTTATGTTCCACCTTCTATCCGAGCCAAATTCTTAAAACATGCCATGACAATCCCCTGGGGGGTCACAACGAGCAGGCCTGTACTTATCATACAATTAGTCATTTCTTCATCTGGCCACAAATGTGGAAGGTCATTATTACATATATAAATCACTGCTACATGTGCGCCCTCATGAAGGGTTCATCCAAAGCATCAGCAGGGAAAATATTACCCCTCCTATCTGTGAAAAATCTAAGTAAAAGGGCAGTGGTTGCCCACTCAGCCACTGCCCAAGGAGTAGCAGGAACGACTGAGGAGAGCCCAGGAGTGAAAGGGAATATATATATGAGGTAGGCGAAGATGCGAGCGCGAAGTCTGATCAACTCCGAAGCGAAACAAGCAATCTTTATAAGGAAATGGTAAAGGCGAAGAGGAAATGGCATGAAGTTATGGAATGAGAACGAAGTGAAGATAAGGTAAAGAAATGACATAAGGAATGCGTACTGATATGCCATTGGACACAAGTCTGGCCTTCCTATCCATCTCCGACTGCTCCTATAGGACTTTGGTAACTCCTATGTAGGAGTTGTAGGAGTTCGTCTGGAACTTCGTTAAGGAACCTCGGAGTTGGACAGGAGGGCCCGGAGGAGATCGGAGTTGTCATCTCTAACACTATCAGCCAGCCATCTGTGGGAGGATATTTCCATAGACTTCATAACTGGGTTACCAGAAGTTGACAAGTTTGATTCCGTTTGTGTTATCATTGATCGATTCTCCAAAGAGGTCATTTACATACCATGTTCTAAAACTGTCTCTTCATTAGATTTAGCTAAACTATTCCATGACCACATGTGGTCACAGCATGGTATCCCCTGTACAATAGTATCAGATTGGGGCCCCCAGTTCATGTCACTATTCATGACTGAACTGTGTAAATTATTGGGCATTGAGTAGAGGCTTTCCACAGCATACCATCCACAGATGGATGGGCAAACAGAGCATATCAACTGAGAGATGGAACAATATTTGCAAGCATACATGGCCAAGAGACAGGACCAATGGCCAGATTACATCAAGCTCGCACAATTCCACCATAACAACTCCCTCTCATCATTGATTGGATCCTCCCTGTTCGCCATTACATGGAACTATTCCCCCTGGATGGGTTTTGAAGGTTCCTCGGACATGCTGGCTGGAAGTTTTCATCAGGACACTGGATGGGCACATCGCAACGTCCAGCAGGCACTGGAACGAACCACGAATGCATGACACACAGTCAGGAAACCACTAGGTCGGACGTGCCAAACTATGTGCCCAGTGACCAAGTTTGGCTCAGTACAGATAACTTGAGGTTACCATACACTGCCCATAAGCTGACACAGCACTGGCTCGGGCCTTACAAGATTATATGAACACTCCCTAATGCAGTTGAGCTACATCTTCTCACATCCTTCAAGATTTACCCAGTTGTGAACATCTCAAAGGTAAAACCTTACCGGTCCCCACTGCTGGGGCAGCCGATCTCTTGCCCAGACGCAATCAAGGTCTTGGAAGAAGGTCACCCCAAGTACAAGGTTGAGGCAGTCATTGCCTCCCACTTGAAACAAGGGAAGTTGAAATATTGTATTCGCTGAAAGGGTTATGACAACATTGACGACATGTGGGAACTGGCTTCCCATTTGGAGAATGCATGTGACACGGTGGACACCTTCCATCACTCCTCTCCCTTCACCCCTTGCCCCCTCCACAGTCTCTCCTTGATGGAGATGAATCATCTCTTTGCTATCTTCGGCCCTGAAGCTGGTACTCCATTTGCAACAACTTGTCTGGAACTTGAGTCATAGCAAAGGGGAGTAATGTTATGAACCACTGTCATATCCCGTCCCAGCCCCTATCAACTCCGGCCTCCGAATCCCTACTTCGGGCCTCACTTGCCCAACTCCAGACCTCTTCACTCGGACTTCGCCTCTTTCGTATTGGATTCCGTTCTCCTAGTATCAGACTTCCCTCACTTTCCTTATTTAGTATTCCCTTTATACCTTCAACCCTCCATTCTCTAGTTACGACCCTTAGTATCATCCCTTCGACCCTTTGCCACACCATATGCTCTTCCTACATATGTTCCCTGTCTCTACATGCTTTCCTCTTACCTGACATACCTTACCATATGCTCCTCCATTCCTCCATCTGAACTCCAGACTGGACTTCAGTATATAAGCTTCCTGTACTCCATTTCTGTACCTCAGTACGAATATCAAACCAGTCACCTCCTGTCTCTCGTCCGACTCCCCTCTCTCCTACTCTCTACTCCCTTCCTACGAAATACGAGGACAGAGCCTAGACAAGGGCACGACAAATAAGTCCTGCACCAATGTCCTCCTAGGTACCCCCTTGCCGCCCCGAACTCTGTTCATCCCCTCACGAACTTCGTACACTAACCTTTGGACCTCCAATTGGACTTGAGTCTGGAGGAACTGGACTTGACAGTATATTCATACTCCCTCTTGTCAAGGCTCACCCTCTCCAACAAACCCTATGTCTGCACACACAAGATGAACCTCCTAGCATAAGCAGGTCCTGCAGACTGCCTTTGGCAGTTCTCGCGGGGTCCCTGGAGACTTTCGAAGTTTCTCTGCATGCACCATGGTCACTATGCCCTCCATCTCCGAGGCGCGTAGCAGACAACCTCTGTCTCCGCTAACACCTCTTCTGCTTACCCTCAGCCCTGAACTTCCTCTGATTGGTTCCCTAGAATGGGACGACAAGGAATCCATCCAAGTCTGACCCAGCACCCTGATGCCTTTGCGCAGAAGGGGCAATGGGGATGACCTAGGCAGAAATGACTCCTCTAGCTCCTCTGACGTGGATTCTGACCAGGGTTCCTCCACTGGGCACTTCCCCGACGGAGATAACCCTGAAGACGAAGAACGCAACCAAGTCCCACTCGCCTACGAACCTTTCACCCAACTCGCCAATGCCATCAAGGGGATGACCCACCAAGCACTCCAACGATGGAAGACTGAAGGCTCCAAGCCCAAGGTCCGGGAACCCGACCTGTTCAACAGGATGGACCCGAAGAAACTCTGCCTGTTCATTGTCCAGTGCGAACTCCACTTCCAGGCCAATCCCCAGACCTACCACAAGGATCGGACCAAGGTAACCTTCACTCAGTCCTACCTCAAGGGGACCATGCTCAAATACTTCAAGCCAGATCTCCTCGGACTTGAAGTGCCGGGCCTCCGACCCGCGTGGATGGACAGCTGGCACATGTTCCTATACGAGTTGCAGTCTAATTTCGGACCTCATGACCCTGTTGCAGATGCCGAGGCCCAGCTTGAGCACCTCCAGATGCGCAACTCACAGTGCATCTCCAAGTACATCATCAAGTGGAATCGACTTGCCAGCCAGGTCCAAGACTGGGGCCAAGGAGCTCTCTGACAAAGCTTCTACTCCAGTCTCCCAGACTGCATCAAGGATGAGCTCACTTGTCAAGGCAAACCTGACAACATCCATGAACTCTGCGCTCTCGCCCAGCAGATCGACCACCGGTATTGGGAATGCAAGGACGAAATCACCTGCATAACCAAAGCCTCCAGGTTGAACTCCAGCAACTCTGCATCCACCTCCAAATCATCCAACTCCGGCAAGGACAGTTCGTCTGGTGTTGCCTCTACCTCCACCTCCAGTAAGCCTAAGGACAGGTCGTCCAAAGGCTCCTCTCCCTCCTCCACCAAGTTGGGCAAGGACGGCAAACTCCTCCCCGAGGAGTGACAATGCCGTCTAAAGCTTGGCTTGTGCCTCTTCTGCGGCCTCGCTGGACACTCTGCAAAAGAATGTCCAAAGAGCACCTCTAGGGCTGCGAAGGCTTGAGCAGCCGCCACAACTCCTGCTCCGCCCTCTAGCTCCACTTCCTCAGAGGCAAAAAAATAGAGTGCGACTCCCCTATAGCACAGGTTGGGAGTTGCATTGAGCCCGACAACTGTGCTCCTCTGATACTCCATCTCAATGTGTCCTCTCTTTCAGATCTGAACTCCCTCCGTCCGATAGTTTCCCTTCCCGATTTCTCCATCTCTGATGTACCATTACTTGTAGACTCCGGTTCTACCCATTGTTTTATAGACTCCACCTTTGTAGACAAAAATAAGTTACCTACGTACTCTGTTCCTATGCTCTCACTCCATCTTTTCGACAGCTCCTCCACTTCCTCTATCTCCTTCGCTATAGATCTCCAATTATCCTTCGCTTCAGGAGCTTCCACCTCCAAAACATTTTATGTTACCTTGTTGGATCCCTCGTGTTGTATAGTTCTCGGACATTGCTGGCTCACCCATTGCAATCCATTGATTGATTGGGCTACAAACAGCATCTCATTCCAAACTAACCCCACAGATTTGCCAATCCTGACGTCGCCCTCTGTCCCTCCAGAGTCAAGCTCCGACGCTCCTCCAACCCTTCCATGCGAACCTTTGCTGGAACCCCCAGATTCTCCTACAGCACCTGGACTTTGGTCTCCTCCAGTCTCCTTCGTCAATGCTGCCATCTTTCACTGGGCCTGCAAGCTTGAAGGATTGACACCCTTCACCCTCACCCTCCATTCCATCTGTGGTTTCAGTGCTATGTGCATCGACGCTCCGCCCGAGAAACCTCCAGACCTGTCAAAAGTTCCTCTGGAGTACCACGAATTCATGGACATCTTCAGTAAGGGCAAAGCTGACACCTTGCCTCTGCACAGGCCATTTGACCTGAAGATTGAACTTGAGGAAGGTGCCGAACCTCCTATTGGTTGCCTCTACTCCATTTTGCCCTCCGAACAGGGAGCCCTTTGGGACTTCCTTGACGAACATCTCCAGATCGGCTTCATTTGCCAATCCACCTCTCCTCATGCTGCACCCATCCTCTTTGTCCAAAAGAAAGATGGTTCACTCCGATTATATGTCGATTTCCAAGGCCTGAGCAAGATCATGAAAAAGGACCGCTACCCTCTCCTGTGCACCTCGGACCTCCTTGAGGCTCCAAGTGGAGCTAAGATTTATACGAAGCTTGATCTCTGGCACGCGTACCATCTGGTCCGTGTTGCTGACGGAGACAAGTGGAAGACAACGTTCTGAATGCGCTATGGTTCCTTCAAGTGGTTAGTAATGCCATTTGGACTTACTAATGCCCCCACCACCTTCCAGCACTTCGTCAACAGCATCTTCGCTGATATGCTGGATGTCAGCATGGTGGTGTACCTCGACGACATTCTCATCTACTCCGCTGACACTGCCTCGCATTGGAAGCATGTCCAAGAAGTCCTCCGGTGCCTCCATGCTAATGGACTTTACTGCAAACCCAAGAAATGTGAATGGCACAGCGACACCGTCAAATACCTCGGATACATCCTCTCGCCCTCCAGCCTCTCCATGGCCAAGGATAAGATACAGACGATTTTAGATTGGCTGGAACCCCGGAAAGTCAAGGACATCCAGTCCTTCCAAGGATTCACCAACTTCTACTGTCGCTTCATCCACGGCTACTCCAATATCGTGGTTCTGTTGACCCAACTCACCTGCAAGAGTGCTCCGTGGAACTTCTCCAAAACTTGTCGTAAATCCTTCCAATGTCTTAAGGACATGTTCACTACAGCTCCGGTGCTCGCACACTGGGACCCTGACATTCCGATGACAGTCGAGACTGATGCCTCCAACTACACCATCACCGGCATCCTCTCCATCACCTCTGACAACGAACTCCATCCCGTCGCGTTCTACTCCTGTACACTCTCTGGAGTGGAGTTGAACTACGACACGCACGATAAGGAGTTACTGGTGATCTTCGAGGCATTCACCTCCTGGCGACATTTCCTTGAAGGCTCCACACACCCTGTCGACGTCATCATGGACCACAAGAATTTAGAATACTTCTCCATGAAACTCCTGACGTGCTGCCAGGCCCAATGGTCGGAGTTCCTCTGCCAATTCAATATGGCAGTCTGATATCACCCTGGTAAGCTCAGAGCTAAACCTGACATGCTGACTAGACGCTGGGACGTCTACCCCAAAGAGGGGGATAGGGACTTTGCTTGTGTCAACCCCGACAATCTCTGGCCCATCTTCACCTTGGAGCAACTCACAACGTCCTTGCGAGCCATGCTCCTAGAAACTCCATTACTCCGGGCCTCCGCCTTACTCGACACTGAACAAGTCCGCTCCAATATCCTTTCCTCCCTCCCTGCTGACCCAGTCGCGTCACCCCTCCTCTCCTCCAAGTCGTTAGACAACCCAAGATGATCTGTAAACCCAGAAGGCTTCCTCCTAAGGGACAAGTGTATCTATATCCCCAATGCTGCTGACCTCCGACTCCAACTTCTCCAGACTTTCCACAATCACCCTACTGCAGGCCACTTCGGACAGAACCATACATTAGAGTTGATCCATCGCAAATACACCTGGCCGGGCATTCAGACATTCGTTAAGGACTACATATCCTCCTGCACGACATGCTCCCAAGTCAAGGCCCCCCAACATCGCCCATACAATCTCCTGAAGCAGCTCCTGGTCCCAGAGAAACCATGGAACTCCATATCCATGGACTTCATCAAGCAGCTCCCACCTTCCTCCAGCTTCACTGCCATCCTCATCATCGTAGATCAGTTATCGAAGCAAGTCATCTTTGTTCCGACTTACAACACCATCACCTCCGCTGAGCTCGCCAAGCTGTTTCTCCTCCATGTCTTCTCGAAACACAGAGTTCCTTCCCATGTCACCTCCGACCGGGGCTCTGAGTTCATATCACACTTCTTCCGATCACTAGGTAAAGCTCTTGACATGCACCTACATTTCACTTCGGGATATCACCCTGAAGGAGATGGTCAGACAGAGTGCACTAATCAGACCCTCGAGCAATACCTCCGGATCTACTACAACTACCAGCAAGACAACTGGTCGGAACTCCTTCCGCTCGTGGAATTCTCCTATAACAATGTGCCTAGTGCTACCACTGGCGTATCTCCCTTCTTCACCAACAAGGGCTACCACCTGAACCTCTCCATCAACTCCAATACCACTCTCACTTCCTCTGCAGCCCAGTCCTATGTCACAGACTTGGACCAACTCCATGAATTCCTCCAATCGGAGATGCTGGAGGTGCAGAAATGCTACCAAGGACCAGCAGACGCAAGAAGATCCCTAGCTCCAAACTTTGCTATCAGGAATCAGGTATACCTTAAAGTGAAATACCTCCAGTCCACAAGACCTTCAAAGAAACTCTTCAAAAGATATTTAGGACCTTTCACTATTATTGCTAAGCCAGGTTCACACTCCTTTACCTTACAATTACCTGACTCTATGAAATCCATACACCCAGACTTTCATGTCTCACAGTTAGAACCCTCCACTCCGAACTCCATTCCAAACTGTGTCCAACCTCCACCACCTCTGATCGAGGTTGACAGAGAACCCGAGTACAAGATCGTGGAGATCCTAGACTCCAAGATCGATCAGAGAAGGCATCACTGCCAACTCCTGTACTTGGTGCATTGGCTCAGATATGAGGGAACTGACGACGAGATTTCTTGGTTATTAGCTACGGAGTTAGGTCACGCTTTGGACTTAGTCTCGGACTTCCACCAGAGGTACCTGGACAAGTCCAGACCACTTCTTCCTTGAGTACCTACTCCGTTTTCATTTCCTTTCCCTTTTTCCTTCCCTTCTTACTTGCTCCTTATTCCGATTCGGACTTCATTCATTTACACAAGGAAAAGAAGAAACAAAATTATACTGTCTACTCGGCCTCTGGTCCCTCCGGGGCTGCCTCCGTCTCCATCTCTACCTCCACCTCCGCTCCTACCTCCTCTGTCCCCTCTGTCTGCACCTCCATCTCCACCCTCTCCACCTCCAGGGCCCTCCTCGTCTGCATCCCCACCTCCTCGTATGTGCACCCTCTCACCCAGAGCCCCACATTCTCCCTCTGGAGCTCCCTCAGCTCCTCCCGTAACCCACCCACATCCTCTCACAGGAGTGAAAAGCTCCCTGCGATGGAGCCAAGCGACCCTGTGGCCTTCGTGAGAAGGGCCATGAGGGCACCTGGGGTAGGGTATGGAGGGGCCAGGACCACCACCTCCACCCGGGCCTTCTTGCATGGCGCTGGGCAGTCCTCCTCTTCACCCTCCTCCTCCTCCACGTCCTCCACATCCACATCCTCGTCCCGCTTGCACACTAGGTGCCCCCAGGCGCATGCGCGGCACAACCAACCTTTCAACCTCTGTTGAGGGGGCTCACATTCCTCACCTTGCTGGGGAATTCAATGGGCTCTTCCTATGGGTTTCCCATTAGCTCCATCCAATGCCCGACCTTGGACCATGCACCTGGGTCCGCCCTGCTGCCCTCGCCTTACCCTTCTCCCTGGCCTGGGCGGCCTCCTGCTCCTTCTGTGCCTGCCTCGCGCACTCCTCGGCTGCCTTCTTGCGCTCCTTGCGCTTGTGCTCGAGCCATTTGGCCTGTTCCTTACGCTCGCACTCTTCACGCATGGCTCACTCCGCCTCCTCCTGGGCCCAGTGCTCCTCCTTGGCCTTCTCTTCCTCACGGCACTGCTGCATCTCCTGCAGCTGGGCTGTGAGGGCCACGATTTGGTTATCAAGCGGGTTGGTAGCAGGCATGGTGATGAGGGGTGGTGGCACGGGGGTGGTTGTGGTTAGAAGACAGAACCAACTTAAGCAAGACACAACCTATTGCCTCTTCAAAACTCTGACTTGTGCTCATCACGTGACCGTCCACCCTGACCTGATCCTAGCCGGCCTCGAGGGCTTGGCCTTAATAGGGGGGCACTGTTATATCCCATCCCAGCCCCTATCAACTCTGGCCTCCGAATCCCTACTCTGGGCCTCACTCGCCCAACTCCAGATCTCTTCACTCGGACTTCGCCTCTTTTGTATCGGACTCCATTCTCCTAGTATCGGACTTCCCTCACTTTCCTTATTTAGTATTCCCTTTATACCTTCAACCCTCCATTCTCTAGTTACGACCCTTAGTATCATCCCTTCAACCCTTCACCACACCATATGCTCTCCCTACATATGTTCCCCGTCTCCACATGCTTTCCTCTTACCCGACGTACCTTACCATGTGCTCCTCCATTCCTCCATCCAAACTCTGGACTGGACTTCAGTATATAAGCTTCCTGTACTCCGTTTCTGTACCTCAGTATGAATATCAAACCAGTCACCTCCTGTCTCTCATCCAACTCCCCTCTCTCCTACTCCCTACTCCCCTCCTACGAAATACGAGGACAGAGCCTAGACAAGGGTGTGACACATAAGTCCTGCACCAACATCCTCCTAGGTACCCCCTTGCCACCCCGAACTCCATTCATTCCCTCACAAACTTCATACACTAACCTTCAGACCTCCGATCGGACTTGAGTCCGGAGGAACCGGACTTGACAACCACTTCAAACCCCTTTCTCTTCTCAATCACATGACCAGTCACATGATCAGGGCCCAGACCATGACATCATATCATATGATGTCATGCCTAATGGCTGGCATGCCCCTTTAATCTCTGTTGACCCTAGTGGGAACTCTCTCGTGTTCGTGTACTTTAGCTAGCCATGTATAGTAGTTTATCTCACAGACCCTATGGTCCGTGCACACCTGTCCACAGTATATAAACCCAAGTGTCTCAGCTGGCACCCCCAGCTTTAACCACTTGTTATTCACACTCCTTAGCTGGGTGATTAGTGTGCTTGAGCTCATCTTCTCATCTATCCCCTTGCCAGGCTCAGTAATAGCCTGTGAAGCCGAGGCCAGTGGTGTGCTCACTCCGTGTTCACAACAACTGGAGGGAAAACCCTTAGCAGACAAGGTTTTAACCCAAGTCCCAGGGCCCAAGAACAGTGAACTAGACAAGTGGTTAAAGCTGAGGTTTAGCCAGCTAAGACTACCACCTTATATATTGGCAAGGTCTGCACACAGACCAAGCTATACACTACTATACATGGATAGATACTATGCTACATATGGTAAGATGGTAATAACTGTGGGTAGAGAATGGAAGTGTGGATGGAGATGAAAAGCACAAGGCTGCTATGAGATAAACCCTGAGATCTGATCTAAGATCCACAGAGATGGGAATCTAGATAAATAAGATGTGATACATGAGGAGGTAATAGATCAGATCAGGAGATCTAGGAAGTGGCAGGATTGCCATAGAGATCTGATGGAGATAAGGGTTAGGGTAGTCTAGGGGTTGTCAATGTGTAACCCTAGAGACTATGATGTCAGTGATGATGTCAGAGGCTGGACTCATCATGTGACTGGTCATGTGATCGGCCTTGTGGGAGGTCACATGACTAAAGGAGTGGGAGGAGGTAAGGAATGTAGGAAAAAAGTGTAGGATGAAAAGTTAGGTGCACACAGTTTACAACAATCATCTGAACATATTGGTGTGCCAGAAAATATGCAATCACCTCTGTTATGAAACTTCTTTTTGTAAAAGACACTCTTTTTGGCAGGTGGTGGCCTGTCACCATTGTTTGTATCACTCTGCTTTTTTTTCACATCTGGTCTGTTCCACCAGACTTGACTACTTCGTTGCAATCAGATTATGTTGCCAGCTGGAATTCCAATTTCCAAAAGTAACTTCTCACTGGCAAATGGAAGAATGTCTGGTCCAAGCTTGTGCTGCTTGAGTGCTGCTTGATACTCTCCCACATTTTCAATATGAAGATGCATATTAGCATATTCTAGGAAGCATGATAACTTTGAGGGCAAGGGAATAGGTGGGGATGGCACTAGCCGGGGTATTTTGGGTGTCATCTGTCAAGTCACAGTTATACTGTGAGAAGCAACTGGTGGAGTAGGCTCGACTATCTTATTGTGAATGCATGATGACATAGGTGAATGGAGCAACCCTGACTGCACAATCATTTGTAAAATAAGAGCTGAAGCTAAGGAGCTGACATCTGTAGAGGAAACAGAAGCTGGGGCTTGATCCTGCATAGCCTGTGCCTTACGTGCTAGATGAAAAAAAGGGGCCTTCTTTGCAAGATTGAATGATTCAATGCTTGATGGAATATCAAGCATCACAAGACTGGTCCATATCCACTCAACATGCTCTTTCTGACACCTGGTCTATGTCCCTTTTGTTGAACGAGTGTAACTCATCCACTACCCTTTTACTGTAGTATGCACTTAGTTACCTTTTATGGTAGTCTTATGTAATCATGTACCTACAGTTTCACACTCAGACTACTGAGTTTGAACAAGTCTCTTGACACGTAACCACTAGGTTAGACCGTCCCAACGTCCTCAAACCTTCCTATGTGAATCCTATTAGCCATCCTCTGCAGCTACTAGGGTCCTGTTCAACACCTTTCCACTTCCATCTTATGACCTTCTACACCATTCAGTACCACCACATCTTTGCTCAAGCCTTAATCATGTCCAGCAGCAGGAATACAAGGACAAAATTGCATGATTACATGCTGAGGTTGCTAAAATGCAGTGGCAGCATGACACTGCTGTTGGTCACACAGTAATTCTAAGGTGGGACTACAATCAGCTCAAAAACCAGCTGAACACCAAGGAGGAGAAGTCAAAATGAAAAGGTCATGCTACTCAAATTCATGGTATGGTGACAAGTGCAGATGTGCAGAAGAAAATTGCAGAGGAGGCAGTACATGCTGAAAAGAATAAAAAGGCTGAGGAGGCAAAAAAGTGGAGGGTGGAGAAAGCAGCAGTAGTACAGGCACAATGAGATGCAATGGATGGGACTGAGGTTTACAGTGGAAATCTTGGTGCCAAAAACAAGACAGAGCTGGAGAACATTGAAATGGCACTTGGGTTTTTAGAAGCAGACTTGAAAGTGACAAAGAATAATCTGATCAGGCAAATCAAACAGCACCTCAATGAGACCCCTACTCTTCAAGAACACCTACAATTCAGTGGTCTGTACAGTTCTTGTGCATCTCATAATTTGCTTACAACCAGCACTCCCACTAGAGCATCTATCCTGGGCTCTAGTTGCCCTACATTTGCTATGTCCCAGGTTGAGCCTTTCAAATCAGCACTCCAGGCCTCAGTTAATTCAGTTTCTCTTGTATACTCTAACAACATGTCTCATTATTAT
>JBBPMX010000312.1:0-15713 GCA_038090515.1 Pulveroboletus cf. viridisquamosus | reverse complement strand
CCCAAATAGGATATATTCCAACACATGTAATATACTCCATCCAGTACTTAGACATAGTTAGCATACAGAAGTAGTTAAGGTTAACTTTTTCATATTGGCACAGACAGTGGCAGCACAAATAGTGGTGAATGATTGTAACTATTTTTTCGGCACACAGCATACACCCCTGACACAGTGGCAGCAACAGAAAAAAATTTGATATGACAAACGGCAAGAGGACAGTTGCAAGCGAGCCACATGAGAAAATACAGATGAAAAAGGAATGCCACATGGACTTACTGATGCAAGCGAAAGGAGCAACAGCTAAGGATCATAAGTGAGTCACTTTTCCTTCACCCATTCAGCTTTTAGATCTTTCTCTCTTTCTTGACTACCATATGTCCCCACACTCGTTACATTACCATATATGGACAATGCTATTTCCCACACTGACAGTAGCATAACCTCCTCCATCTCACACTACATTATTAACAAGTATTTCTTTTTCTCAATGCTTATATGGCTTGTGATGCAGATATGTGGGAAATAGCATTGTCCATATATGGTAATGTAATGAGTGTAGGGACATGTTGCAGTGGCTTGTACTTGGGAAGGATTTGGAACATGCAGATTCACGCGTCATTCCCCAACTTCCAGAGTATCACGATGTCCTGGACATGGTGTCTGTTTTCTGACACCCTGGGAAGACTCAGAGTAACAAACAGCCTGCTGCTGTTACTGATCCAACAGGTGAAAAAAATGACCTGGGGGACCTCTTAATCCCTCATTTGCCTCACAGGAATGACTGTGAATCTGAATCGTCCTTTCAACAGGTTGACGTGCCTCACGATCATCCACCTGCCCTCTCAGACCATTTTGACAGCATCCCAGGTTCCCCACCTGGGGTGGGATCAGATGATATGGATATAGATTCACATCATGAGTGTATAATTAAATTTTCCTTGTGAGGCATTCAATCTGCCATCATAGAATCCACAGGTGGAGTTGGGCCATCTAACAGTAACAAGCTATACATATGGTTGTCATATCCGCTCCAACCTCAGGACCTTTTACTCTTCTCCATCCTCCATAGTCCGGACTTCGTTCCTTCATACCGGACTCCGTTCTCTGAGTATCAGACTTCCTCGCTTTCCTTATTTAGTATTCCCTTTATACCTTCGTCCCTCCATTCTCTAGTTACGACCCTTAGTATCATCCCTTAGACCCTTCACCACACCATATGCTTTCACTACGTATGCCTCCCGTCTCCATATGCTTCCCTCTTACCCGACGTACCTTACCATACGATCCTCCATTCCCCCGTCCAAACTCCGGACTGGACTTCAGTATATAAGCTTCCTGTACTCTGTTTCTGTACCTCAGTATGAATATCAAACCAGTCACCTCCTGTCTCTTGTCCGACCCCCTTCTCTCTCCTCTCTCTCCCTCTCTCCTATGAAATACGAGGACAGAGCCTAGGCAAGGGCGCGACACATAAGTCCTGCACCAACATCCTCCTAGGTACCCCCTTGTTCGCTCCGAACTCCGTTCGTCCCTCCTACGGACTTCATGCACTAACCCTCGGAACTCCAATCGGACTTGAGTCCGGAGGAACCGGACTTGACAACTATCAGCAGCCTTTGTCTCTTTGATATACCAAGTACCTCACAAAACACTGATGTCAAGGAAAAGGGACATCTTGTTTGAAGCACACTGAAAAAAAAACAGGTATTATTATAATCCCCACATCATAGTCTTACTGATAACAGGTGATATGACTCTAGGGCTTGGAAAATGGATCCACTATGTCTACTCACCGAAGGGTGAATCATCTTTGTGTCATGCTAGCCCCTCAAAGAAACAGAAGGAAGGTAAGTTCTATTCTTTGATATCAGTGTAACTGTCAGTAGAATTATGTTCCCTAGCTACTGTGCAACTGGCTTCCCAGTTCACTCTGCCCTCAGTTGTTGTGGCTGTGGAGAATCTGGGCCTGCATGCACATCCAGCTACTAGTGACTATTTCACCAATTCTGTCTTCCCATCACCTGCTTTTATTACAGTTAGCAACAAGGATATTTTTCTTCATTATATTCATTCACCCACTAATCCTGATAGCTCTGAGATTCATAATCCCTGGGCTAATAGCTACCAAGTTCCCATTTCCTATACTATGAAATCCTTTTTTCAGTGATTGCCACTGTCCCAATTGTCACACCATATCTTTACAACCCCACTCAGTTACTTTATTTTGCCAACTCACTTCTAGAAGTACACTCTAGTATACAATCCTGTATCTATATCATTTGATCCCAATGAATCTGAGTTTTATATGGTAGCAGTGTGCAGTGAAAGTACATGATATCATACATATGAGAAAAAATATATCTTACCACTATTTCCATTGTGCATAACACCTAGTACTATCATGTTAGTACATAAAATATAAGCTAGTGTAATACATACCTTTATTTAGGACAGTATTTGCCTGTGAAATGGTCTTCTCTATAAAATCCTTGTATATATTGCACACAGGCTCATTAGTAGGCCATCTAAGGTTGTTGACCAATGCATGCCAGGCATACATCAAGATTTTGTGACATCCCATTCCTTTTTATGAGTTCCTCAGATGGAACAGTATTTGGAATTGTCACATCCCTTCTTCACAGATGATAAAAATGAAGAGGTACATATGTGAGCTTGATAATGATATTGAAGCAGAAACATGGCACAATACATAGGACAGTGTAAAGGCTATTCCCAAATGCATGAAGCCAGTCCTGAGATGGGCCTCTGAATATGCCCATACACCTTTGATGGGATGTTAGGATGTTGATTTCAGATCTTGAAATCTGCATAGGCATTAAAAAAAACAAAGTAGATAGTATGATGCTTACTCTGATCATATTTGCTGCATTTTGCAGCCTTTGCTATGTAAACAAGGGAATGGTAAATGAAACTGGTTGAGCAAGAGATTTGGAAACAAGTAGATGGATAGACTACTTCAGTTAAATATGAAACTCCTTCATATCTGTTACACATCCCCTTGCACCTAACTTTTCACCAATGTTCCTTTCCTTATAACTTCCACTTTTTAAGTCATGTGACCTACCACAAGGCCAGTCACATGACCAGTCACATGATAAATCTAGACCATGACATTATCTATAATGTCTTACCTCAGACTACCATGTGTAAATTATTGTAGATCTCCCTAATCAAATCTCCTAATCCTTATTTCTCTATTTTCATGGATTTGATCACTAAGGTCAACCTCATGTATTCTCACCTTATCTATTATCTAGATCCAGGGTCACTCCCATGGCTCCCTCATGTAGCATAGCCTATTTACTTACTGCTTACCATTCCCACAGCTATTACCACTACCTTCTATTCTTTACCATGTACAGTGGCTCAAAAAACTGTCTGGATGTTTGCCTATTTTGTACTAAATGCAATGTCCTGTGAGAACCACTAACCCTAACCCTATTATGTAAGTGTACCAAATGTAGTACTAACCCTTGGCTATCTACTGATGCAAGAATCAAGGGATTTGGATACAATCTGATGAAATGGAAGCTATTTCAAAATCATGACTTATTCTAACAGTTTTTTGACTTTATATTGGAACTATATATATATTGGATTCTGGAATGTCATAATATGACTTGACACATCTGGAAATGGTTCTATTATGTCACATTTATGTAAATGTGTGTTAGATAACATATATAATACCCACTATCCTATATTTATTTGCTCATTTTTACTATTAAACTCATTTCTATCTTCTAGGGGAAAATATTATATTTTTCACCTTCCCTGATCCTTTCTCTAGAAAAATTGCTTTCTAACCTGACCTATAGAGGTCCATAGTAGTCTTGGTACATTAGAATGTCTACTTAGCAAAGCACTGGTATCATAGGAACCAATTACTTTTACTAATAAAAGGGCTATTATTTAGAAAATCATTGTTAGCAAGGCCAAAAACAAAATTCAAGCCATGTAATTCATGAGTTCCATCCTTCATCTTAGAGTCTTACTCATATTACATACATTCTATTTAATTCCACATTAATAGTAAACCTTTACTAAACATAATTATACAAGGCACAAGGCACACACCAAAGTCAACTTGATGACCACCTCTAGCCAACTCTGAAGTACAGTGACAAGCACTTCCATGCTGCTGTTGTGGAATGGCTGGTAGATACAGATCAGGTATTTTACAATTGTTTGGATATCTCAAGCTAGCTGTTTGCCAGCCAATATCTGCTCTCAAGCATTCCTCATTTAAAAAATGATTGATATAGCTGCACTAGCAACCAATAGCATCAAGACTCTGAATCAGAAGTATACTCATATGCTCATTATTTATATGTTTAAGGAACATATGGTCAAGCTATGTTCATAGCTATCTGTAAGTGTAAATCCCATTAACTCAATGTTGTTTAATATGTTATACTTGTTCATAGGGTGACACTGTCAAAGGGCAGATCAACTTGACATGTGATACATGGCAAGCTTCAAATACAGATGCATACTTTGTGGTTACCAGGTCATGAATATATGAACCATTGCCCAGCACATGGGAACTGAAAACTGCCCTTCTTGGTTTTACACAGATGAATAGCACACATGATGGTGCTCAGTTGGGACTGGCCCTATATAAGGTTGTTGAGCACCTCAGTATCTCACACAAGGTAAGATTATTTTGACTTTCAATGTTTTCTCAACTAATTTGGTACAGATTGGCCATGTTACTTGCAATAATGCCAGTAATATAGATACTATGGCAAGTGAGTTTGCAAGGCACATTGAGCAGGCAACAGGCAAAAAGTGGGATGCAGGCAAAAGACAAGTTCAGTGTGTTTTGATCCTGTATCACTTATGACTTTACTAATCTATGTATGAAGCTGTCTTGCCCCCATTGTTAATCTAGCAACACAAGCACTACTATGTGCTCATAGTCAATCTAAGGAATATAATCCCAAGGACCCAGAAGCAGAACTAACTGTGAATCAGCAAGGTGAATGTGACGAAGTGGGACTAATATGATCCATTTGTGTAAAGATATGAGACATTTAATAAGATTGGAAATGTGCTGGAAGTGCTTATTGGTCAAATGCAAGCAACTGTTTCAGACAATCCAACAATGTGATGTCCCAAACCATTCACCATGACAGCACCCACCCCAACTCATTCTTGATATGCCTGTCAGATGGTCATTGACTTACTTAATGCTGGATTGTGCTGAGAAACTCAAAGATGATGTTAATATGTTTGTACACAAAATGGCTGGTGCTGAGAAGGATTGAGAGAAGTGTCAGAGACTTTATGACCTTCAACTGACAGAATTGGAGTGGGGCTTGTTAGAGACAACAACTCTGATCTCCTCTAGGCTCTTCTGTCCAACTCCAAAGTTTGCTAATGAACTCCTGGATGAACTCCTATAGTTTCTACAGAGGAGTTACCAATGTCCTATAGAAGCAGCCAGAGATGAATAGGAAGGTTAGCTTGTGTCCAATGCCATGCCAGTATGCACTCCTTATGTCATTTCCTTACCCTATCTTTGCTTCATCCCTATTCCATAACTTTGTGCTATTTCTCTTTCCCCTTTACTATTTTCTTATGAAGATCACTTGTTTTGCTTCAGAGTTGATCAGACTTTGCACTTATATTTGTGCCCACTTCATATATATATTTCCTTTTGCTCCTGGACTCCCCTCAGTTGTTCCTGCTACTTCTTGGGCAGTGGCTGAGTGAACAATTACTGCCCTTTTACCTAGATTTTTCACAGGGCTGTGTGTTGGCATTGCTTAGTTTACTGCATCAGCAAATGCGTCTGGATCTTGTGAGTCATTGCCAGACCTAGCCAGACCAGAATATGCTTGTGAGAACCACTAGACCTTGCCAAGCTTAGGAAATATGGTTAGTGACTATACTTTGTGGGCACAACCACCGAGATCTCACCACCAGCATGTCATTCTCATGAGGTTGCAATAGATCTACACAACTGGCCAGTCCTGGTGAGATCTGGCTAGGACTTACCTAGGATCTCACTTTCTTGCCAGATCACACTAGTGATAGTTATCACCAATATCAAATGATTTTATTACCATTTGTACACTACAGCACATTTTCTAAGATAGGGAGATCAGATGTATGTAGTCAGAGTGAGTGCAAGTATGATCTTGTGTCTTTAACAAACTTGGACAATAGGCATCTACCAATGTGGTTGGGAAGTCATGTTTTGCTACAAATAGGTCAGTATATGTGCTGAAGATGGTCTGATGAACATACCTGAAGGTCATGATCTGGAATCACTGTCCAACTGGCCAATGTTGACCTTACTAGGGTACTCAAAGAAGTGAGTGCATACCTGAATGTGCAATTAATCAATCCTTCCATCAACTCAACCTGAGAATCCAATTCAGTCATGCCAGTAACTCAATTGCTCACTTATGATGTCAGCCACAAGTCCATCAATAAGCTATTACAGATAGCAGGAGTTATTGTGAGGGATTAAGGAGAGAAACTTGCCATAATGTTTGGATCCATTTCTGCTCAACTTCAGGACACCATTCCTGAAACCCATCTGAGAAATGGAGCAACACAATAGGAAACCCTTATGAGTAGGCCTGCAGTGGTCTTGTTTGAGTAATGGGAGAATGTGACCAATGAAACCAAACCTTTGAATCTTCGTTACCATGACTAGAGTTCAGTTCATACCTATGAATGTCACTTAGCAGTATACCCTATACATTCCAATGCTTACTGGCATATGCAAGATCAAACTTGTGACCAGATATGTTAATCAAGACAACATAGGGAAGTGGTTCAGGTGAACAAATAGTATGACAGTGTAAAGATGCTTAAGTAACAGCTGAACTCTAATTCTCAGGTTCTGCCAACAGGCAACTCTGCTAGTATTCCAATCTAAGTAGAGGTAGCTAGCACTGGTGAGAACAGCATGAATCTAACCAGAGGTGGCAAGAACCCAATAGATCTGGCAAGACCTTAGGGAAAGTGTGTTTGAATCTCATTCAGTCTCATCACATCTGGTGAAGCCTGGCTAGGTGCTGCCAGAGCCCCTGAACTATTCCAGTAGTCACCAGGTGTCATGAACTTTGGCCATGTTTCCTGATGTAGTGAAGGCTGAATATACATAACAATTTTTTGCCTCTAACAGTGGCTCTGCTACTCATTTCACTCTCCTGGCTCTCAAATAATTGCACAAGCCATGGCATACACAGAGCACGAAGGCAGAATACCTAGACTTTTGGCCTGCACTTGAAACTGGGGTCAACAAGATCATGAGCTACTATGAGAAAACTGCTTGTTCAGACACTTTTATTATTTCAATGTGTACATTTTCATGTCAGTTGGCTACACATACTTGCTCATTATCTTTAGTACTTGATCCTGTTCAGAAGTCCAATTATATATATATGCAAGTATTGGGGAGACATGTATGCTGACATGATGAAACATGTTGAGGAACTGGTAGCTATCACAGTTATAACTAGTATACCTGAGCTTTACTAATTCACTCTAGTATAAGGAACAGTATCTGGAGCTAAATGGCACTGTTGTTGTCAAGCCAGGCAAGCAGCTTAGAACAACAGTAGCCTATGGCAAAATTAGTCAGCTGTTATGAGAACTGTCAGATGATGATGACAATACTGATAACAACATGCCACCAAGTTCTTTAACATATGTTACACTTGATCCCGAAGGGTCGAGCGCGGACTTGGTAAGATCCTAAGACACTGAGACAAGGGGGTACCCTACAGGCGATAGGGTCAAGGATTCGTCCTGGTGGAGACCAGACGACTGACTACCCGTTGAAGCGGGTGGACCAAGGACAATCCCTTGTGATCGGGATGGGACGCAGGCAAGAGCTAAAGCGCTCACTCAGGTGTAGAGCGGAGACACAGGAAAAGGAAAAGGATGTTATAATCCAAGTAGGTCTAAGCTAGGGTACACGAGATCTACTTGGGGTTTATATACGAGGACCAGAGGATGCTGAGTAATCGTATAGAAACGAAAAGAATAAGAGAGAACAAACGGCTGACTGAGCGTTGAGTCAGCGAGCCAATGGCAAAAGTATAGCAATGAGTAATCGAGGAATATTCTAGAAGGTAGAAAGGAATTGGTCATGTGATAGGAGGAACTACGAGCTTAGTATGAGAAGAACTAAGCGAGGAGAGATAAGTCCGAAGAAAACAAAAGAAACAGGGCAATAAATCGTAACACCACCCAACCTCGAAGATCTCCCAGAGAATGGCTTGAATGAGGTGGGGAGGCGGGTTGGACAGGGAAGTGATCGGAATATGCTTTCCCCGCCATTCCACTGTCTCTCTCACGGCAAAGGAGGATCCTCATGTCATGAACGCCGCATCCTCACCGAGAATCTCCAGGGCGACTAACTTCCGACCCTTGGCAGTTTTGTTACCGAGGCTGCTCGATGGTGCGGTCTCCAGCTCCTCCTTGGACGGGATGCAATGGAGGATCTCCCTCCATTGCTGGGGGGTAGGGAATTGGGCAGGGGGATCGTGATCGAGTCGACTGTACCAGAGCGGGCGAACGGCTAGCCAGTTCGTCATGAAAAGCTGGCGGCGCTGGGGGGACTGCCCGCTTATGAGGAGGGCTGGTTCAGGGACGCGATAACCTCGATCAACGAGGTCAGTTTTCACTCTTGAAGCATCCCTATCCACACGTTGTATCGCACTTGCCCAGACAGCGAACTGCAGCGGGATCTCAGGTTCGCATGGCTCGACCCATTTGTCGCGACCCCCAGTATGTTTAGCTTCACGATAACTCAATTAGTACTGTCCTCATCATTACAGAAGACCACAATTACCAGACTGGGCTCGAGGCTGCTCCTTCTGCTGTGCTCTCCTTGTCTGGGCTCGGGTCGGGTTTTTGCCCACTTGTGATGCAGCTTGCGACGAGGATGAGGATATTTGATATGCGTTAGGAACCGGGCTTGTTGCAGCTACGTAGTGTCATCGGGTGTGAAAGTGACGGTCAAAGCCACCTGGGCCACGAAAGAGGCAGGGGAAAGGGCGAGACGTCCCGTTCTCGGAGTACATGGTACGATCGATTTCGTCAGGGAAAGTAAACTTGACCACCGCTACAATATTCATGTGCGAGGTGATCGCATGATTATCTCGGATCAACCAGACGGGCACGCCTGCGTGAAAGAGATCATCGCAAACTTTGGTGTTGCGGGTAAAGCAACCCATCCAGTCGGTCCGGGCAGGCATAGTGACCGCAAGGGAAGTAGAGGGGTAAGCAATGCGAGGCTGGACATATGAGATGTAGTCCAGGAAGGCCATGATGTCGAGGAAGTAGCGCTGGGCTTGAGCAACGAAGACGATGATATCACGCATAGTCAAAGGGTGGTTGAGAAGAACCATGATGTCGTGACCGAGGGACTTCAACATCCGACCAGCGATGTCCTGCTTGTCACCACGCGACTTCTTCCACTCGTTGTAACGATCGGACGCAACCCGATGCAAGGAGGCAATTCCCACAGCCTTTTCCTCCTTTAGCTTGCCAACAGGGAAGGAGGAGTGCGCGTGGGGCTCAAAATCAGCGCGGGTGGGCCGATACCAAGCCCATGAGAGAGGGTCGGGGGGAGGATGACGGTCACTACGGCGAACGCAGACAGCGTATCTGAATTCCTCGTCGTACAACTGCGGCCACTGGAAGCAGTCGGCGGTACCAAATCGCCCATCGGCACGGACACGCAATTCTTCTGCATCATTGTGGGGCTCGGGGACGAAAAGCGTATTCGGAGATGTATAGACAGTGGAACCATCCCGATCGCACGCGATGCATTTCGCGTCCAAACTGGTGAAGGAAACTTGTCCGCCGAATGAGCTTACTGGCAAAAATAAAAGATGACTGACTTACAGTCACCGATGCGCGTCTGGGGCACAAACCTAGACGAAGCTGGTGCCATCTTGCCAAACGAACTGCGCTGATAATATGTCAACAAAGCGCCATCAAAACTTCAGATAGCATACCCGAGTGATTTGTGGACCGTGAAAGGACAGAAGGAGTGTCTTGAAAACGTTGCGGGGGAGCGAATGATGTCGAGCTGAAACCAGGGAAAAAAAGGGGGACACCTCAATGGATCTTTAACCCCAATGTCGCTCGATACGAGGTGGCGACAGGGCGATCCAATGGACACAAAGTCCAAAGGTGGTCTCCACACGACGCAAAGTCTGACCGTGGAGAAAATATGAGCGGCACAAAGCCAACTCAGGGAGTGGGGAGCGTCCTCGGGGCCTTGAAGAAGCGTGTCCTCGGGGCCTTGAAGAAGCGCGTCCTCGGAGCCTTGAAATCGGGGGTCCTAGCGGGAGAAGGGGCAGGAAGATCTTCGTGCGGTGGCAGTGGCAACCCGCGAAGTCCACAACCGAAACAAGCAAGATAGGAAGCAAGCACAAACAACTAGAGTAAGCACTCAACGAGATCACGTTCCACGTCCAGAACAGGCAAGCGCATCAACAATGACAGACAACTTAAGTAAGTCAATGGTATGATCATGTGACCTACCACCGTTCAACGTTTCAACGTCAACGTTCATCAAGACCCGCCGAACAACGTCTACTCAAGGCCCCGAGGACACTCCCCACTCCCTGAGTTGGCTTTGTGCCGCTCATATTTTCTCCACGGTCAGACTTTGCATCGCGTGGAGACCACCTTTGGACTTTGTGTCCATTGGATCGCCCCGTCGCCACCTCGTATCGAGCGACATTGGGGTTAAAGATCCATTGAGGTGTCCCCCTTTTTTTCCCTGGTTTCAGCTCGACATTTCCAGAACTCATTTGCCCGCACACGATACCTCAAAACGTCTCCTGCATGGATTGGAACACTGATGTGAGTACGCCGGAGATGATCATTCTGGTTGATCTCGCAATTCGTGTAGACACGACGCCCTAGGATTTCTTCCACTATACTGGTCGATATCTCACTTCCTGAACCAATTTCAGCCCTACACCAGTATGTACAACTTGTTCGGGTAGAGTATAAGTATCAGTACTGAACTCTACGATTCAGTGGTTCATGATTGACACCTCCTATTTCATTCTTACAACAACTGAGTGCGTCACCTCACCCATGGCCTTAATTGCGCTCCCATGGGAACATCGCCAGGTCAATTTCAGGATATTTGTTTGCTAAATCCTCAAGGTATAAAGGACGTCCCACAGTGGTGACTGTGGAACTAGGTAAGCCTGATATTGACGCCAATCATGAAATTACTCACTATTCCTCTCCTTGCGCCAAGCGATTACACGTTCTGCGTGCAACCAAAATCCACCATCAAGTCGTAGAGACCACTGGCCTGCTCGACGCAGGATGACGATGCGTGGATCATCAAGTTGGCGTTTCACAAGATTGGCGATGACGTATGATTCTCCTTCGACTTCATCTCTTCATATTACTAACACCTTGAAGCCAGGACGACGGAGCAACCCTCGCAAAGCTTCTGCGGCACCGCGAGACTGCTTCAGAGTCATGGAAAGGTGAGTCAAGTGATATAAGTAGTGATATCCCCTGGTAATTGTTTCCCAGGTCCAGTGGGATATGACATCCAAGTGCGAGATACGGTGGAACACAGATACGTTAGGCAGGTATGCGAAGCAAGTTTGGAACAGGACCGCCGGATCGATGGAGAGGAATTTCAAGCAAGAAAGTCCGTTGATAGTGCTGAGGACTACGCTGTATTTACTAAGACTGTTGCCCCCTGCACACAGAACTAGGTTGATCAGTCGAGGGCAAAGTCGAAGGACTCTAGCCGCGGTGCTAGGGCTGATAGACATCCCGAGGTATAGATAGAGGACCCGCTTTGGCTTTCTGGAAAGTGAGGATATGAGTCGTTCAGCGGTGATCTCAGAAAGAATGTTGATCTTTCTGTATAGGATTGGCTGGATCCTTTGTACGAAGAATTTTAATACCATGTAAGTTGATCATTTGAGCACACATACCAAGTTTTGACCCGATGAGCCACACGAATGTATTTGGCCAGTTCGTGCGGTTCCCTGCGGCCTAGTAAAAAAATCTGACGCTCGAGCTCCTCCGGCAGAGCGGGCCAACCCAAATTAGATGTGGCGGCCATGGGTAGTGGCAAGGTGAGTGGTAGATGGTTTCTAGACAGACCTCGTCCCCGGAAGGGGAGTGGTTTTAATATGTATTGTACAATCTATTGATGCGACATCTTTCCAGGACACGCTGCGGAAGGATCGCCCAACATTGTTACCTGGTTTATGATCCGGTGTTATGCCAGTAAGACCCTGCGCTGCACAATCTCAGGGTGAGCGGTATCAATTTACTACTTTGCTTTACTTTTTTGTCTGCTTTCCAAGGTTCAATACAGTTTGGCCTGATCCCCGCTGTTGGTGCTGTAACTTCGACCATTCAAATAAGGATTGGTACTCCCGGCGAGATCAAGTGGTCTGCAATGACCGGCCCAATATCCTTTTTTTTTTTGGCCCTGAGTCCCTTAGCGCAAGGGCTTTCTACTTGCGGTATGCTCTGAGTTTCTAAGTGCACAACAGTTCACTGATCATCTCAGCATCGCTGCGGACGTACTCAGCGGCCAATGACGTCGTTACATTACTATCACATGCCTCCGCTTTCGTCATCGCGGGGCATATGATCTATTGTGGGGGCAATAGCCTAATGGAATAGAGCCATTCGCTTGGGCTTACATGACAGGTTAGTCGCAGTAAGGAAAGGCAACGGCAGAGCTAACGCAATCAACAAAGTAGAGTGAACTTCGTTAAGGTTACATTCTACAGAATCTCGATTGAATTCATCCTTACAATCGTTCAGAAGTCCGTCGACCCTTCATTTCACTGGCCGATTTGTACTTGGTATATTGTCTCCAGAATATTTGAGAGCGGTGCCCGCACGCATTCTCACTATTCTATAGTCCTCGTCCGCTGATCTGGGTCTGCCTGACCGCTGCACGCTGCACCATGTCCAATGCAGATACTGATTAGCAGAGCTCGAGCTCTGCTTCGCTGATGACACGAATAACCTCTTTGGAAGATAACATTCGTGTCCTACAACAGAGCAGGAAGAATAATTGTTTTAACAAAGAGCTGAGTATCCATTATTTGTTACGCGCGGCTGTGATCTAACAGTTTCTCCCGCAACAGGCTTAATACATTTCATTATAAAGGTCGTCTCATCAGACGCCTTGTGTCGCTTCATGACATCGTCGATGACATGTTAGCAGAGGCTGATCGTCGAGCACATGCTACCCAGATGGCCATTGTTGTCAACCACACCCGCCAGTGCGCTGAGTTACCTGTTTTTCGTCTATGTCTTTAATATTGTCCCCTAGTGAGAATCGTTTGTATAAGACCTACAAAGAACTTCTCCGATGGATTCCCTCTGTTCGTGATGTCCCATCCGCAGAACTTATGAACGTTCTTCAACTGGTAAGTAAATTGACTCCCTCAATGGTGTTGCTTCGCTCGAGCAAGTCTAGCTTGGAAAAGGTGCAGAATGTGGACGCAGTGAGGATACCCATAAGCTCAAGATACTAGTGGTCCATTGGCTCACAGAAGGCGATCCGAAGCCCAATCCTCCTCTCTCTGTTGGAGACAAGAGTGGTAGAGGTTTTTACAACGACGTCACGGGCAAGCTTTTATGTCCTGTCGACTACAACTGGAGTGACGACTTGTAAGAATATATGCCTCTACTGTACCTTCAAGAACTGACCTTCACAATGCAGCCACCGGCAGAATATTCGTGATTTTCATCCGGACTTTCTCGTGACGGCGTATTCTTGGCCGGCTTTTCTGTATGCTGATGGCCAGTTTGACCTCGAGGATCCATCCAAGGGCTTGTTCAAAGGCCCGCTTTTGGTCAAGGTAGGTTCAATGTCTGATCACGTGTGACTACCACTCACTTGATATCTCAGGCCTTCAAAGCGATATTCATTTCCCCAACATCCACGGAGAGCTTGGAGGAAGTCCCCGATTCAAGGTCCTCCAAGAAACGTCGGCGTGGTGAGAGACGGACGCGAGCTAATATTGCTAGCCTAATTGGCATGAAGACTGTTCAACCCCGTGCCATAGCTTATGTGGCCTGCCAGGTATGTTACTAATCCTCTTCATTCCGACCATGAAACGCTCACTGCCCAACTGATATTCTAGCTTCGCTTTGCCCTTTCATCCTGTGGAACATGGACACTTACCGACAGCGTATTCGACACTCATGAATTCTATAACGTGATTGTGGAGTGGTTTGAAGAGACCTCCACTGACTATGACTGTAAGTTCGTTGCTGAACTTTTGTTGTAGTGGAATAGGTGAGTCGCTGAGCTGGTTTGTGTAATAACTAATGCTCATTGAAGTTCCAGGGAAATATTCGGCCCTACCTTCGCTTTTGTGCTTGAGCCTAACAATGTAGCTGACAAGTCTGTCGCCAAGTCGATGAAGAGGTGCCGGATTGCCAGTGACACCTTGCAGGTACAATAGTGTTTTGAGAATATGTAGTAGTTGTCAGGCAAATTATCACAATACATTTAACCTCAGTTCAAATAACACTGTTTGATTGCTATCTGTATTCAGAAAAGTGCTTCAGGAAATTGACCACTGTTGGCATGATGCCAGCCCCTCCCCTTGAATCTTATTAATTGATACCATGTGAACACTTACTATAGGTATGTATCTGGTGCTTTTCTCCCTTCCTGGCACTCATTCAATGAAGATATATAAATTGTCATTGCTTGGATTAGTGAACACAGCTAAATACATTCTCTATAAAAGTGTGACTAACCAACTTCAGTGACATTCAACATTCTGATGCTCCCTATGAGCTTGAGCAAGCATTTCAAATATTGGCAATGAACACAATTGCTATCACACTCTTGTACTTATTTCCAACAAGTGTCTTGATTGCTATAATGCACTGTATATAGGAGCATCTTATCAGTTGCCCAAAAACAGTAACCTGGTGTGCCTTCCTCAATGAACCTACCATTATCATTGCTTTTGTAAATTGCCATGTTAGCTCAAACTGATATGTCTTGGCTATGTCTGCTATGCTCTGTGACATTCAACATTACTGGTGACATGATGTTTATTTTCTACCGGGCCTACCACTAGAATATAATATAATCACCTGGCAAGATAACTAAGTATTGTCTCAATTTTTTCACTTGTGCTACTTGACAAGGCATTATAAGACATTACCTGAAATCCTGGATTCCTGTGATGCAAGAACTGTGTGGAGCCGCCACAGCCATGTCACTAACTTGAAAGGATCATTGCGCTCAGCTAGCGCCAGGGTCATGCACCTTGCAGAAAAGTGGAACCAATTGTTATCCGGGATTATTTCTAGTACCCTGTAAGATCCTTCTATCTTCGCCGGCATCTCCCGGTTCAATACACCTAAAATTAATTTCGGAATCATCATCAGCTGCTCACGCTGCTGTCACCCTATCCTAGCCCTCATTAATCATTCCCCATCTGCTATAGCTAGACTCTAGTAAATCCTAGCCAGGTCTGAAGGACTCGACGCATTTGCTGATTAGTATTATTTGGTCGCAAGATGCACTTCCAGGGGGCTTTCAATCGCGCACATTTACCAAGTTCCCCAGCTTTCCGAACACGAATCCAAGCGGATCGACAAAAGACAGCAGTTTATATTGTAGTCCAAGTACTTGTACAATTGAATCCGTGAACAAAATCTATCCAGGTGGGGTA
>JBBPMX010000310.1:0-15750 GCA_038090515.1 Pulveroboletus cf. viridisquamosus | reverse complement strand
CGAAATACAAAACGGACTGACCTCGAGATGGTACGGACGGACACGAGACGCGAGTGGGAGGCTTGATGGACACCTGAAAAAGCTAGAAGAGACGACCTACAACCGTAGGAGGCCGCAGGCTCCTACAACGCATGATTTCAGCGACATCGTCCAGATTATTATTATCCTGGTGTGAGCTCTCACCACCAGTACTTTGTGCTATATGAACAGAATCACTGAGTACTGTGTAAGGTGTAGAATTGGAAACAAACCTAGTACATTGATGGCGGACAAGAGACATGTTCCTTCTAGCATATTGCAAGCTTTGAAATCAACACGGGCGGCAGCTATCTTGTCGAGCCGCTGATTTGTCAAAAGCATTTGACCGAGCGCCTGATATTTGTTCGATTGACGCCATGGTTCCTTCACTGCTTTTATGTGCTTGTTCTCAGTGATAGACAAACACAGACCATTTGGAGCGCCAAAGAGTCAGATGAGGTATGGGTAATGCTTTGCAGCATGTTGACACGGTAGAGAGAACATAGAGACCACGGGGTTGTCGCCCTCCTTGAATATCTTGTGATACTGGTGGAATTGTGCCAGCGCTTCCTTGATCTCTTGCAGTGTTGACTCAGAGATGGTGTGACGGTGGACAAGATAGCAGAATTCAAGAAAAGCACGCAGTGTGCGCACAATCTCAGGGGGTACGAAACTTTCGATAGCTGGAATATATACCTAGAAATTGTGTGAGGCTTTGCAGAGATGATTATGAGTACACGTACCTTCATGAGCGCTTTCGAGTCGTCACCTGTCCATTGTTTGAAACCCCGCCCTTGAGGAAAGCGACACAATCCAGTGAACGGGGTGACTGCAGCTATCCTGAACCCGATTAATACAAGACTGATGTAAAATTTAAAGACCTATACCTCCTATCAATCTCATCTAGGATCTGTGTCGCTACTCTGCTTGAGTAGTTGGCCTTTATATACGCTGTCACCCACTCGACTAGGTGGTCCTTAAAACACCCCTTTATGAGCTGGTGGAGGATGTCTGGAGCGATTAGTTCATGAATGTCTGCACACGGGAAATCATTCGTAAACGGCTACCGACCATTAGCAACAATTATTACTTGAAAGGGTAGTCCACACTTACAACAAGGTCACCAATGAGGCCATATTCTTCCCACATAATATCACGCGATGTTTCTTCAACCAGCGCTTCATTGAAAGCTTGATTGCGGTTAATGGCATCATCGTCTAAAGAGTTTTTAGGGGACTGACACCTGCGTGATGGTCAGTCATTAGCTACGAATGAAATGATAAATGCAGCATCAGGTTCACCGCGCACACCACCCTCGTACGATGCAGGCGAGAAGCACCTGCTCCTCATAGTCTGCGATATAGGGTCCTAGGCTATATACTGTGCAGCGAAAATGACCGTCTCCATATTTGACGACCTCGGGAGTTGTTATGGCGTGCTTGAGTGAATTAAGGATCACAGACAAAGAACTGTGAAACAACTGTCGGCGAAACCTCCGGAACTTGGGATTTGAGGTTTGTTCTTTCGTTGCTGTAGAAAACCTGTTTATTGACGACGCTTATTGGTGACAATTACTGCTTACTTTTTGGAATTGCAAGGAAAGCAATCAAGACAAGTGCGTCATGATGCGCACGTCGGACATTGTTCCGCACATTCCCGACAGACATATAAAGGGGATAGTATTCATTGTTGCCAGTGGCAACAGACACTGTAGTCTTGTCACTCCCTAGAATAATCGGGACAAACGTGCTACCATGTGTACGGGCGTCCTCCGCAATGATATCCTACATCGATATTTTGGTTAGGACAAGAAAACGAGACAAAAAAAAAAATACTGCTTGTTCCCATGCCCACCTTCCAGACATGAAGTCCTTATAATATCGTTCTTGACCTCCTGTAGAATACTCTTCGAACGGGTGGAGGTCGATCTCATTTGCTAACGCTGAGTTACCGAGAATTTGGTGAGCAACAAGACGAGGGTCACGGTACCAGATGTCGTGCTTTTGGGACATCCATTCCAGTGGATCGACGATGGGGACATCGCCTGTATAGGTGGCCAACAAACACTGCCATCTCACGTCTCCTAGTGTTGTTGCATCGATTGTGTGATATAAGTGGCGATGATTGGTGAACGGTGGTTGCATACCGTGTGGATATAGTGAGCCGGCCCATAGATCAAGAAGCGCGTTGACTTTTGAAGCCGGCATCTGGCACTTCGTATAAAGGAACTCTGCAGTTTCGAACTGCAGCTGACTATCATATGGAAACCAGTTCTGACGGTCGGTGACCTGAACCGGTGGTGGTGTATCATTTTCGAGAAATTCGCCGTCTTGGTTACATAGCCATGCTAAATAGATGTCAGCTCCCCGAAAGAGGTCAAAGAAAACAAAAATACCAGTAAGTTTCAGATGATAGTATTGATAATACTTTTCTCCCGGCCCAAAAAACTGAACGTTTTCATCTGAAGGATCACTCAGGACAGAGGGAGAGAGAGACAAGGGAGTGAACTGTTCCCAATCCCAGCCATCCTCATCTCGATCCCATGATTCGTCTTCGATGGGCACACTAGATGTTGCAGGAGAGCTAGGAGTAGGAGTAGGAGCAAGAGGAGGGCTAGGAGCACGAGCCGGAGATAAAATCGGATGGGCCGAACGAACATGCGTTTTTTGGCCCCATGGAGTCTTGAAAAATCGCCTACATCCTGGGTGACCACAGGGAATTTGGAGCATGCTGAGAAACCACTGATTCAGGACAGTAAGGACCAGAGTTTCTGTGTGGCTAGCACGTTAGGTCATACATTTTAAGTCACGACATACAAATACCAACAGGGTGTTTATTTTTTTCAGTTTCCCGGCCATTTCTCTCTTGTTCCCTGGCACGTCCTCTGAGTCTCTTCTGCATTGATGGAAGGAAACGTGCCGATACAGTCGACACAAACGCCCCTGCCTCAACGTATTCATGCTGCAAACCAGGGAGACGTGCCGACACAGTCATCGCCTCCGCCTCGACGTACCCGTGCTGCAAATGCAAACAAACACCTAGCTCAGATTCTCTATGAAGCGGGTTTGATACAGAGGCGACGTACCAAGGCGCAGAAAGCTGAAGATGACCAGCGCCTCAGTGAGGCTAAGGCCAGCAAAGAGAAGGCCACACAGCAAGGTATCAAATGGCTAGCATTGATGGAACTCGAAGCCGAGGTAAAGATGACTGAGGCTCAGACAAAGAAGTCAGAGCCACCTCCCCGCCCTCGCCCCCGAGTGCGATATTCAAGGAAGGGCGGGCAGAAAGGTAGCGAGGAAGGAGAGCATGGGGCTGCGCAAGAGGTAAGTACTCATTCGGAAGTGCTACCATGCGGCAACCTCACCTTTTCGGATAGCGGGTGGATCATCTGGTTACCAAACTGGATCACCCAATCTCCACTGCGAAGACTCAGCGGGCACCGCCAGTCAAGCTGAAAGAGGGGGCGCAGGAGGTAAGCATTTCTTTGGAAGTCTAACGTGGCCGTGTAGAGACTGACCTGGTTTTTGGATAGAAGGTAGCTTCATCAACTGTGAAGACTCAGCGGGCACCACCGGCCAAGTTGAAACAAGGAATCAAGAGCTACAAGGATGCATTAGGTGAGTCAGACCATATTTTGCCAGCCGTGACAAGCTGACTTGGAATGCAAATTAGCAACCTTCTCACTGTAAGTACGCGCATACTGCCAGGCTCTTGACTCACATCCGCATTTCCATGCTTTTACTCACTGAACCCACCCTTTTCTTCCTCAATCTTAGCAACTCTAATAAGAAATTTAGTCTCGGTGGGCGGGTGAAATCTTGGGCAAGCAACGTTGCCGAAGCGAGCACTTGTGACGATGGGTTCGATGCTACCTCTTCAACCTTTAACACGACCAATCCTCCCAAGACAAATTTGAGCAGTCACACACATACAACTGCGTCAACACTCATAGATCAGGACGTCGATGACATATTCGCTGACACCGTAGATAACGTGGCTGAAAAGCTGGCAACGATTGGTGGAGTAAATACGAGCGCTGCTCCAACTGCCAAGGTAAGCCTATCATTGGATCACCCTTCAGCTGTACGTTTCAAAGCTAGCTGAATATATTATAGGTCGCTACCATACTAGTTGTAGACAGTGATAATGAGATGGATCGTCCCCCATTCACGCAACACCTTTCGTCGATTACCACTGCCCAAGCTGTCAAGGTAAGCTTATTGCCCTTTGATCACGCTTCTCAAAGCTAGTTGGATGTGCTATGATAGGTTGCTACTACTGCTGGTGATAGTGAGATGGAGGGGCCACCATTCACTCAATGCCCTTCATCAACTACTCCTGCTCGAGCTGTTGAGGTGAGTCTATCTCCGCACCCCCAATCCCACATCTCAAGCTAGCTGAACATGCCATTATAGGTCGCTGTTGATGTTATGGAGGGTGATAACGAGATGGACCAACCTCCATTCACACAGTGCATGACTTCATTGACTATCAAGCGTGCATTCAAAGATGACGTTGTACCCGATAGTGAGCCAGACACAAGTGACGATGATGTTGGGCATAAGGTACCCCGCACTACTGTGTTGGTAAGTCCAGCTGCTCTGATTTGAGGCAATGTGCACCAATATGTATGCACGTTTTTAGACATCAGTTGGGGTCAAGGCGAAGAATCTCGGCACACCTCCACTGAAAAAAATCAAGACAGCCTCTGCACCCACAGAGACGGACTTTACTTCTCAAAGTACAACTGCACAGCAACCGAATTCAGTGGAGCAGGCCAGCAAGAAGGACGGATATATCACCGATGTTATCAAGAAGCGTCACAAATATAGCAACAAGGACCTGCTGGTCCCCACTGACCATCGCTGGTCTAGGACATTCGTCTCGACTGTGACCCTTTGGTGCAGTACCCAAAATAATGTGTGGAATATCGCCGATGAAGAACTCGCCGTAGCCTTGCAACTCATCTTCAATACTGTGTACCCCGATGTCAAATATCACATCACCATGACAGGATCGGTTTTCTCGATTGTAAGTCTACTTCAATATTCTAAAACAATGCTACATACTGAGCACCAAGTCTGGTAGACCCTCCAGCGCCTGAGCGAGTGGCGAAATGGCTTTGGTTCGGCTGCCCTCGCAATGATGATGAGTTTCCTTTCCAGTCTTGAAGCTGACACACGTTCGGTTGCGAAATATTTACAGTCAGACTATCGCTTCTTGCGAGATGACTTTGAAAACCTGGATTCCAAGGGATTGTACCGTTCGCACTTCCTCTTGGAGCTCATCGCGACAGCACATCTCAACGCTACCACTGCATACGTTGAGGTGCCCGGTTGGAACATGGCCGCAATGGTTGCAGGGAAGGACGGTGAAGGAGTAATCACCTTAGTGGCAGTGGCTGTAAGTCATTTCCACATCCTTACGACTTCACTGATAAATTATTCGTCAGTTGGAGCGCGCCGTCACATTCATCGCTGAAGGAGTTTTGGAAGGCGAGCAGGACGGCATGAGCGGTAACGACGGAAAACCTAAATTTAAGCTTCCGAAGGTACTCAACAAACAAACTGGCCGAGAAACGACTGCGCCGTTCCAGTTCTCATCTGCAAATTGAAGTAGCGACACTGCCGCCTACAGAGAATCTGTCCGTAACAGGGGACCAACGTTTGTTCAAGCGATTTTCTCTGAAGCTCACGCCCTCAAGACTGTCAAGGCTGAACCCTTGCCTAATATGGGCGAGTCGAGCACTGTTAATCCTCGTTCTTTGCTGTGTGAGATTGTCACCTCTAACTGTCATAGATCAGTGTCTGATGTGCTCACACATAACAGGATTTACGGCCCATTGTTGGTTACTAGCTTTCTCGTTTGCATCCGTTGTCATCGTCTCTTTCGATTGCATCTGCCGTCCCTGATTATCTACTTTGTGCGCTTACACCCACTTTTATCACCCTTTTTTTTTTTCCTGCATACGATCAGGTCCCTCACTTAATTTACTTTTTCTACTTGTCAATGCAGGCATGGTGGTAATATTAGTTATGCCTTTTTTCGCTTTCGCGCTATTGGCACTAAGCATGAGAAAAGTGTGTGACAAGTTGAAGACCTGGCTTATTTTGGTCTTGGTGTGCTTTTTGTAGCAGATGCTTAACGTCGGCTTATGGGATCAAAAAAGCATGAGTAAGGTTAAATAAGTGTGGTGTCATTTTCCTGATGCTGTACACTAAAATTAGCATAATTACAAAGAAAGGGTTGCCATACCGTCTGAGTAGAATAGCTATCTGTGGTACCAAATTCTCGAATTGTACCCAGGTAGTCACCCAGAGCATGATATTTGTAAGTCGAGAGATTGAATTTCTTGAGCTTTGGTCCGCTAGAGGTGGTTGCACTCTCGCATGAGTCATGGCTGGGACCTGGCAGGTTTTTTTTTGTGACGAGGGCTGCGTATCTTCGTGCACGAGATGCTGATTCTTGAGGTAGTTCTGTAGTTTGATATGTAGCACATGTTGTTGACTGGAATTGCCACACTGAGTAACCAACGTGTTTAGTTACCACATCAAAGAAGGACAGAGTGTCGTCAGTATGAATACGCAGCTTCGCAAAGCCATGCCAGGCTGCCAAGTCGAACAGCAGATCTAGGATAGTCTCATTGTTGGGAGAAGGCAGCAGTCCCTCGAATACTGGAATTGCACACTACAATTATGGTATCTTGAGAACCAGGGAATAAAATTTGCTAATACTCACCTGAAGAAGGTCTTCAAAGTCCCTCGCTGCCAGCCGCTTCATTGCCGAGGCATTCTTATGGAACCTTCTTATTGTACTGCGCCCAAATGTCCCAACCTGCCGGTACCTGTGAAATCTATTAAGCAGTGATATCACCCAAATACACAAGGCTTACCTCCAGTTGAGTTCCTGGACTGCATTGCCCCCATACACATACAGAATGTGCAGCAAATGGGTGAATATCGCTTTCCAAACTCCAAGCTCAAACTTGTGAAGTTGATCAATAACAAATAAAAGAAAAAAGTTGAAAAAAGTGTCCTTGCACGAGAGCTGCTCCGAAAATGTGTTCTATGAATAGAAAGGTCAGGTGTTATAAACAGAGTGCTACCAAAACAAAATACATACCTGTGTTGGTACCCAAGACTGGTCCTTTAATAGGTCACTGACCCATTTGCTACCCACCTTCTTACCATGCTTGAAAATAAAGCGGCATGCTTTCTTGATCAGCGCTTGATATACCTGGGTATTCATCCTGGTCTCTGTAGTTTGGGTGAGCATGTCTGACACTTTACCTATCTGAGGTATGTTAGCCTTTTTGATAAGGCACCGGGGACATGGACATTCCCCAAGAAATTTGATACATGCGAGAAGAACCCTACCATTGTCATAATTAGTACATGAACTGCCTCAATTACAACTCCAATACATACTTTTCTGGGTAATCAGCCAAATAGCTGAAGATTCGGGGGAAAACACGCCTAATGACACTATCAGTACATTCAATGAGTATACCATACCTGTAAGCCTCAACAAACTCCTCATCAAGGAGTAGTCTCCAAACCACATGCATGAGCTTGCACTTGAAATGAGTATATAACTCATCTGTTGTTGCTTCTCCATATATTTTGATATAGTGGTCTTGAAAATCATCAGGTAACTAGATGGTTCATCAGTCATGTAACCTACAGTCAATTAGAACTCACAGAGGGAATATAGGCTACATGATGACATGCGCCTGTAGTTGGTCTCCCTCGAATATACTTTGACTGGTTTCCAAAGAAAAGATACACTGGCCAAAGTGACGCATCACCAAAGTTCGCCAGCTGTGTTGCGTCAGACCAGAACATAAGTTGAGCAGTTACCTGCTCATAATTATCACCTGGCTCCCTCGAAAGAGAATTGACGTCTCTATGAGCACTGAGCATGCAAGAGAATGTGTACATCTCTGAGTATACATGGACATTGCGTCCATCTGTGGTGGTCCAGATCTGCTCAAAAGATGTCATATAAGCGCTACCAGCAAAGACAGATCTAATAATGTTAGTGATTGAGCGATGAATAAATTTTTCAATACGGATAGAGGGAATGGTTGGGTCCATTTCAGATAAGTACTTGACCCCTTCCTTGACAACAGGGAGTGTAAATGACGTGGATATCCAACCGTGCTGGGCACGAAAGGGATTAGACTTGTCCTGTAGATATTTCTTTATCAGTGAACACTCGCGATCAAGAGAAAAGGTCAACTCCTCGGAGGGATTAAAGGCAGGATCTTGTATATACTTCCATAGACAGTTGGTCTCTTCTTTTGTCTTCACTGTTGACCCTGAAAAGTGCCAGCATGTAAGTAAGCCAGCCGTGAGACTACTAAATGCTGAGAATAAATTTGCACGAGTGATATCTGAAGGGGGGACAATGTTCGTCAAGGTGGAAGATGGGAGGGAGCATTGGATGAGCATTGGAGCGTCAACACAATCAGGGAGGACAGTGTCAGAGGAGGGCGAAAATGTTGGTCGGTTTGGGTAAATACGAGAGAGACCCATTGAACTGGGCTCAGTCAGAAAGGGGGTAGGAGGACGGCAGACTGGTCAAGAGGGTCCCACGGAAGGAACAGGTGCAGGTGGGACATGGCAGAGTTCAGTGAGTTTGTCAGGGAGGTAGTCCGTATACCTGGCAGGAAGACAGATATGCCATCCAGAGCGGCCAGAGATGATGGGAGTAGGTTGACGAGACAAAACCAGTTCCTGTTCTCTCTGAGACCATGAGTCAATACTACCTCCCTGGGTGAGACACATTACCTCTAGCCCTTGAGTGCCAATATCTCCTACATCCTTGGGTGTTGAAAGCCTCATGAACGGCTCTGGGGTTATGCTTGATGACATACGCTTCTGCTTCTTGGACTTCTTGGAGCCTAGATGATGAATATCAGCAGTCAAATCCTTACTCACCTGGCATTGTGCTTCATGAGCACACAATGACCAATGTGTACCAAACGGTCTTCCACAACCAACACAGACTAGGTTGTCCATCGTGGGTCGGTCAGATGGCTCAGGGAGGTAAAGAGTTCGAATTGCAGATCCCGGCTTATCTACATGGACTCTGGAATAATAACTAATTAAGAATGGCCTGGAATGTGCAAATGAGCCGCATGGATTTCATAGTTTATAGAAATGCTTACCTTGTAATTGTGCAGAACGGTCATCATGCTGCAAGTGATGGTGACTGGAAAGAAGGCGGTGGCGTCAGGATGACACTCAGATGAGACATAAATGGAAATTTTCACATGCTCGCTCGCTAGATTAAGAAGTCCAGGATATATGCTAGACGCATACAAACTTTAACCATCATCATAATCCCCTGCCAATGCCCTCCAGTAGCAACAAACATGCCAATTCCCCTACGTCCCAGAACCCTAAGGCATCCAAGCGCATCAAGTCCACATCAACAAGTGCATCAAATAAGTCAAGGAAAGCTAAGAAACGTAATAGGAAGTGAGTCTTCAATGGCATTAGCAATTATTACATCCGAGACCAATGCCATCAGGGCACATACATTCGATCATGAGGGTGCCTTGAACTCTGCCCTCGAGTCAGGGACATCAGATTCCGACTCTGAATCAGAAACAGAAAACGAGATTTCACCCAAGGATCTGAAGAGTGCTGGGCGCACCATTGCCCAGTGCTGTGACATGTTCTGCAATGTCAAGAAGGCTGTTGACTTGGTAATCCTGTCCAAACAGGAAGACCAGGCCAACAAGGGAGAGAGCAACTCAGAAGATGAAGACAGTCACCAAGCCCACAAGAAAGCCCTCAGCTGCATGTAAGTCACACGATTTATTTTATGTGCCAACCAGGATACCAGGTACCAGTACCCCAAGGATGCTCGGTCGGTACAAGAAAATCTATGCTACTCTGTTACACGAGGTTCCTATCATCAAGACATTCATTGATGACCCCTCCTGTGCATCAAGGCTCAAGGCAGCTCTGAAAAAGGTGCATATATGCATACATGTTGACCTAATAAGGACCAGCTAAGGTATCATAGGTCAACGAGGCAATGAGTGAGACCAGGAGCAACAACTCTGCCCAGCTCCGAGAGAAGTTAGCAGCCTATATTCTCCAAAACCCCAAGATCGATACAATGAAGCCCCCGATCAATGCAAGCACAGCAAAGTCAGAACTTGGCCTCAACCATCCACAACTCACTGGGTTCCTCTGGCCTGTCGAGTCTGTCATGGCATATAGGTTTGATGCTGAGGAGTATGTATCACATTTTATTCGTCTGAGCTGCATAAATTCTAAGAACGTAGGACATGCAAGAAACTCGAAAACAGTGAGATTGACATGTCAGCAACTGAGTTACTAGCATTCCTGTGGGAAGATGATGGAGCAAAGTATGAAGATGACGACATGTATTCTGGTTTCTTCCGGGGATTTTACCTGGAGCAAGTGAGTACTTTTATTCAGGCTGTACTACTCAGACTATCCATGGCTAACTTGACGTTTTTTCAGGTTGTGTGGCACATTTTTACAGGTCCATCTACAGCTCATGGTGGCGACTCACGCGACGCATGTTCCTGCAACGCAGTCCTTCACAGAATGGACAAAGTGGAAGTGATGCATATCTCCTATGCCGCAGTCTTGGTAAGTGTTACTCATATCACCATCACATACTAATCAGATCGATAGGCACGTTTCGGAATCAGTTCCCAGACACGTTGGGCAGAGGAGGATGGCCACTTCAATTACTGCAAGTTCTACTACATCGTAATGGACCTGATTGATGAATGTGAGGACCTCCAATGGAAAGAAGACCTCCTGAAGCATTATAATATGTGTGTTTCTCTTTTGACACAGTGCCTACTGACTTTATTCTCCTGTGCACCAGGCTTCTCTTCAAGAATGAAGAAGGGCAGGGCACTGACTCCATGACGACTTTCGATATGCCTACACACACTGTGAAGGCTGGACAGTTCGCCAGCTGAATGCGAGCACAGGCAGCAGCACATGTTGCCCACACGACAGCGCCATCGGCTCCTGCATCTCTACCAACTTCACCAATCCCTTCAGCATCCGTACTTGCACCTGCACCTGCACCTGCCACGATCATCCCTACTGTATCAAGGTTGTTGAACGAGTGTAACTCATCCACTACCCTTTTACTGTAGTTACCTTTTATGGTAATATTACGTAATCATGTACCTACAGTTTCACACTCAGACTACTGAGTTTGAATAAGTCTCTTGACTTGTAACCATCAGCTGAGACCGTCCCAATGTCCTCAAGCCCCTCTATGTGAGTCCTATTAGCCATCCTCTGCAGCTACTAGGGTCCTGTTCAACAAAGGTCACCCGAAGCAACCTCCACTTTGGCTCCTGGAGCCCCTCAATGGTCCCCACGCCCAGGCACCCCCCCTGCGCTTGATCCTCTCAGTGACCTGTCCGAAGTTGAGCCCGAGGAGGTGTCAGCAGGAGTGGCTACCTCCAAGAAGAGATGTAAGGCCAAACAGAGCAATAATGGAGGTTCCAAAAAGCGCAAGAGCACTCAGAGGAAGGGGAAGGACACATAACTGGTTCACATTTTCATTTGTTTAGTTTTCTTTCATTGATACATGAGTTAGGACTACGTCATGAGCACCTCCCTGCACTTCGTATTGTGTTTTCATTACAATCACTATAGGTTTTTGTCCCCGGTATACCGCCTTGTCTCCCATGTACACCTTATTGTGGAATGGATTGCATTAGCAGAATAATGATACATATCTTGTCCTCTCTACAAATATTGGGTGCGAGGTTGATATAAGCTGTTATCTATATATGCAAGAGAAATGGTATGCATTAAAAACCTGGCTCTATAGTGGAAAGAAGCATTCTTGGAGATACATAGCAGGATCATCGGGGCGAGTCAGATCCGATATATCAAGTCGACGAAAGCTACTGGAAGCCTGCCATGGCTGATGGCAGGAACACTGAAGGCGGCGGGCACGACGGAACTAGACCACGCTCTATGGGGACAACTAAGAGGTACGGACAAAGGGGCGACTACCTATCTCCACGAGAACCAGCGGTAGATATATGGCGGAGCATGTGACTGTATGCCAATGGGATGCCAATGGGCCTTACACCCTCCCAACCTCCGAAAAAGAAACAGCGCGCAGACGACAAGAAATAAAAGGAGTCCGACAAAGGTAGGGAAACGAGGGCCCAAACAGATGCGCAAACAAGGGCCACCAGCCACGGGTGTGTGAATAAGGAGAGCACGTCGGACACCAACAATGTTAGGATCGAGGAAATGAAAACAATCAAATGGCAAGAACGAACGTGAGCCCAAACAGATGTGTAAACAAGGGATTCAGAGCCACGGGTGTACGGATAAGGAGGGCTGTGACGGACGACACCACTGTCAGGGGCCAGAAGAAAAACAAAATTCAACAACCATCAACATCGCTATCAAGATACCCATCGCTGTCATCAGAGTCGGACCAGTGTACAGCTGGCATGATGACACTGACCGTCCAGTCCAGTCCAGATGTGGCAAAAACGGAAGCAACGGAGTGCACAGGTCCAGGAGCAGAGCGCTCCGCATGTGCGGGAATCCCCCGTTTTAGGTCCCCAGGGCAAGTGCGGGCCCGGTGGTCTGTCCAGTCAGGATCCCCGGGCTTGAGGTGACAATGATAACAACCACCAGCCGCATGGAGGGTCTCATGCTCAGCGGGGGAGAGATCTGGGAGGGGACAAACAGAACCAGCAGGACCCGGGGCAGGAAGTGCCTTCGGAACCTCAGACTTGGCAGCGACAGCGGGTTTCACACACCCTTCAGCAACAAGGCTCACCCATGTAGTAGACATAAGGTTAATCAGCACATCAACCTTGACATTCTCGTAAACCAACAACAGTAGGGCACGGACCCGAAACTGCAGGACAGGAGTGGAAAACATGAGCAAGTGATTTTTGAAGATCGAGTCAGAAATCGTGTAGCCAGCCCCAGCAGAAGTGAGCGCATTTCATGCGGTCTGCAGGGAGGCGACAAACTCAGAGAAGCCAAGAGAGCCCTGTGAGATCAAGTAAAACTTGGCGAGAGCATCAAGGTGCCACCCAGATGGAATGAAACGATCCTTGAAATGGCCAACAAAGAGTTCCCACGAGTCCAAGAGTTTCAGGACATCGCGGTTCTCACTCCACCAAGCACTGGCAGACAGTTCTTCAAGTTTCAAACCAGCTAGAACAATGCACAGTTGAGGAGACATGACCAGGGGGTCATTCCAAGCAGACCAGGCAAAGTAAGCGTCATCACAGCGACCAAGCCATGCATTGATTGCAGCAGGCTCGAGTGGGCCGGTGAACGTGGGAAGATCGAGTTTTGACATCTTGCCAACACGAGGGGGTTGCATCATCACCGGGGGATTCAAGCCAGACCGGGCGGGATTGTTGAACGAGTGTAACTCATCCACTACCCTTTTACTGTAGTATGCACTTAGTTACCTTTTATGGTAATATTACGTAATCATGTACCTACAGTTTCACACTCAGACTACTGAGTTTGAATAAGTCTCTTGACTCGTAACCATCAGCTGAGACCATCCCAGCCTCCTCAAGCCCCTCTATGTGAGTCCTATTAGCCATCCTCTGCAGCTACTAGGGTCCTGTTCAACAGGTTATGAGCCCCGGCTCAGCAGCTGATCCTCATACAGCGCCTTTATGGCTGCGATTGAGTTGATCTGGCTAAACCTGGATGCATAGAGCTTTAGCTCGACGCACAAACACTGTAGTAGTCTGCGCTGTTTACCTGAGTCGCGCTGAACCGCGGTGCGCTGGTATCCTTGGCTGCATAGTTAGTACCGTTTACCTGAGTCGCGCCAAACCGTGGTGCGCTGGTATTTACGGCTATACTATTACATCATGTATGATAGAGTACCAGTTTGCGCCATTAACCTGAGTCACGCCAAACCGTGGTGCACTGGTTTTTCTGGCTGCACCTGATACTCATCATGTGCTGTCGAACATTAGTTTGCGCTGATGGGCTTACCCCCACCATGCTGCATCTAAAGCTTGAGCATGACTCTAGCATCAGATTGCGCCACTTATGGCTGCACTATGCTAGATACTATGGGGAAACTATGTCATTCTGATGCACTTCGCCTACCATAGAACTACTATGTCTTCGAATATCACCGCTGCTCGTGTCCCTATATTCACTGGCACTAACTGGGCTGTTTGGTGGCCCACCATCACTGCCTATACACAGTCACTCGGGTGCATGTGGTGTATCAACTTCCCTGAGCCTGACACCCCACCTTCTGGAGACGACTTCGATAGCGAGATCCAGAACTATTACATCAAGTGGCACGAGGCCAATTCCCGCATTGCTGGCTCTATGTTGATGACTATGTCGCAATCCTTCAGCAGAAGTACTCCTCTCAGACCATTGCTAAGGACCTCATTAAGGCTCTTAAGGCCGACTTCGCATCTGCTGGCCTTCCCCAGGTCTATGGGGACTTCAAGGCCATGATGGACACCACTATTCCTCCCAACTCGCATCCTGGAAATGCTCTCCAGCATATCCAGAACCACTATGCCAAGCTGGCGAGTGTGGAGTACGAAGTACCTGAGAAGATCCAAGCAATGATCCTTATGTCGAAACTACCTGCGAATATGGATGTAGTTGCGCAGATGCTTGCGCAAAAGAAGGACGCGAAAGGGAACCCTGTTCCACCTACTGTCGAGGAAATCATAGCTGCTGTCACACTCTCTTGGGAGCAACGCTCCGCTATGGGTGGCAAAGCTCGTGCGTCTGGGACCCAACAGGCCCAGAAGATCAGCACTGTCAAGCGCAAGGGAGAGGGAAATCCCTCCTTCAAGTCTCAGCAGCAGTCTCCTCCAGCGCCTTCTGGGCAGCAGGAGGATGACAGCGTAGACAAGAAGGGGAAGAAACAACCTCGTGGAAAGCGTGCCGGCAAGGCTGCTAAGCACAATCACCTCTCTTTTGTGGAAGATGAGACGCAGTTTGCATCAGTTGCTGTAGCGCCAGCCTACGTTTTCACTTCTCCTGTAGTTGATCCACGCATTGCTGCTCACCAGCCTGCCCAGCGGTACCAAGGAACTCAAGGCCCTCCGGCCTTTGATTCAATAAGTAAGGCTTTTGATCTCACCCATCGGCTTGAGATCCAGCCCACCGCTGAGACTATTCGATCCCTTGACCTGGCGCGCCCTCTCCTCGAACGTCTTGATTTGTCTAGTCCTTCTTTATTGTCGTCCACATCCTATGAGCCAGAGGCTATTATCATGCCTGATGCCCCTGCCTCCTCCACCACCACTTATATCACCCCTGCTGTGAGGCTCCCGACTTGTTCTTCGAAGAAATCCTGAAAGCGCCACATCATGGCTGCTCCATCCACCTCCTGGGACACTGATGATGAGGTGGATATCTATGGTTCCGAGACCAAGGTCCAAGGTCACTATGACCAAGAGGATCTCAGGTTAGTACATTCCTATTCATCGTTGCACCAGTACTCAACTGCTACCACTGCTTTTCCCTATGCGCGAACCAATGTAGCGGAACTGAGTAGTACTGTATATACTTCCAATGTATCAGTACTGAGCCAATGCAAGCATATTTGTGCCCATGGCTCCCAATCTTCGTGCACACGGTGTGGAAAGCCTGATCGTCCATTTTGGATTCTCGACTCTGGTGCATCACTGCACTTTACTCCCCATCGCTCAGACTTCTCTGAGTATGTTCC